>JAAVUK010000152.1:0-27021 GCA_014899095.1 Fusarium buxicola | reverse complement strand
GATAATACCAGACTACTTAACCCCCATGCCCTCCCATCTCCTCACCGCAACCCTCGCCGATCTTCTCTCCCCCTCGTCCTCTCCCTCATCCTCACCAACGATAGCCTCACCTCCGTGTCCCCTGCCCCAAGGCCACCACCTCGTCTACTTCCCCATCCAGCTTCCTCCTTCACGCCTCATCCCCGATGGCGCAGATCCAGATCACTCTCCCGGCGCACCCTTCACGCGGCGCGTCTGGGCCGGTGGCGAGGTCACGTTTGGGGCCGAGATGAGGCTTGATGCGGGGCCGGCCGTGTGTAGGGAGAAGGTGGAGGATGTGAGCGTGAGGGGAAGGGAGGGCGAGGAGAAGGTGTTTGTGGATGTGTGGAGGAAGTATGGACTTGGACATGAGGTTGAGGGGAGGGAGGAGTGGGAGATTGAGGAGCGGAGGACGTTGGTGTTTATGCGGGACGATGAGGGTTCGGCTTCATCGCCAGCGCGTCTCATCAAGTGTGAGTTTTCAAAGTCTACGAGGTCTGTATAGCCTCACAGGAGGATATAGCCTCACAGGAGGAGACTGACACATCTCTAGACCCCCATCCTCCCTCCCACTCCATTTCCCTCACTCCTTCACCAACCCACCTCTTCCACTTCTCCGCCCTCTCCCTCAACGCACACTCCATCCACTTCGATCCTTTCTACGCGCGACATGTAGACGGTCATAGAGCTTTGCTTGTCCACGGCCCCCTCACCCTCGCACTCATGCTCCGCGTTCTCAACGACTACATCGGCCCCGGTGCAGCTGTTCGCAGGTTTACCTACAGAAACTACGCCCCGCTCTATGTCAATGAACGGATGACGATTCATCTTCGTAGAGTATCAAAGGAGGGTGGAGTTGAGGGACGCTGGGATGTCTGGATCGAGGGGCCGGAGGGGGGTATGGCTGTAAAAGGCAATGCGGATGTGATTATCGCAGATGAAAGGGCGTCATAATCAAGAAAATGCTCTGGCAGCAAATGGCAAACATGTAAATGATTCGATTGTATACTAGAAAATGCCGACAGGCTACAACATGTCCAGATTCACCAGCCGATCGATCGACTGGCATGACCCAAGGTAGACAGAACGCCCCCTTTGTCACCCGTTCTATTCTCAAACACCGATTCGTTTTCTCTTTTCACCTAGTAACACAGGAGGTATGAAGTGTCATTCGAAAACGTCGAAACATACACTCCGCAGCTGTACAGTATCATACATATCTCAACACTGACCTACTCTGCCCACCCAAACACCTCACTGAGGGCGAGGGTGTTGCTGCGTAGACCTGCCAGCGTGACGATGATGGCCACCACGTCAAGCACGAGGAGGACAACACCCGCCAGCATGAAGCGAGGGTTGAACACGCGGTAGAGCATCAGGTGGCGGCGCAACCAGCCCGCCCAGCTCATGGTAGCAAGGGCTTCAACGGCAAAGTAGGCGATGAAGACACCAAGCCCACGAGTAGCTGTGTCCAGAACTCCCTTCTGCTTAGGCCCGACCTTCCAGAGGGCAAGGAGTGGCACAGACGTGGCGGCCAGGATTTGGCCGGCGAAAGTGTTAAGGGCCACGACGAGAGGGGTCCAGGGATAGCGAATAGTAAAGAGAGGGATGAAGGCGCTGTCCCACTGGATGCTAGACAAAACGGCTTGGTGACCCGTCTTGAAGTAGTAGAAGTTTCCTAGAACGGCGAGCATGACAGGTCCAATAGGGTTCGTCTTTAGCTCGTTGAGGTCCAGCAACTCGGCGAGGGTGAGGATCTGCCAGAACATCAGGGCAAGAACTCCACCGCCCATGGGCTTGGAAAGGAGGAAGCAGGCCAGGAGGAAGTTGAGAGGGAGCAAGAGATAACGGGCGCCGACGGCGTTGCCATACCCAATGATGCTCACGAGCGGTCGGCCGTTGGATCCTGTCGACGAGAGAATAGACACTGACGGAGGCGCCCAAACAAAGGCAGTGCTTCCGGCGACGAAAGCCAGGGCTAGAACCATCTGAGCCACATAGACACCGATTGTCTTGGGAGTCCCCTCGGGAAGTCGTCCTTCAAGCCAGCCTCCGTTGTCGGCAGCATCGATAACCCAGTAAGCGGCAGCAAGGAAGAGACCTCCACGAAAGACATATCCAATCCATGTGGGGGCAAGACCCTCATACGACCTGCTTGAAGCGAGGAAAGATTTGATGATGGCCGGAAAGGCAACGCAGACAATAAAGGGGATGATAAGCTGCCACGCCGCGGACGTCGACGACGTGGAAGAGGCATAGTAGGTCGACGTACAGTACGGCATCTGCTCCTCGCGGCAGAGCTTGGAGTACGAGGCAAGGCGACCAAGAACAACAAAAGCGACAGAGTGGTAGATCGTCAGGTATCTATCGCGCCGAGACTCGATTCGGAACCCAGCGAAAGCACTGGCCATACCGAAAGTGGTGATGAAGAAAAGAAGGATAGAATCTTCCCAGATGGTGTATGAGTTGGATGCGAACCCAATCGACTGGCTGACGGTAAAGACAACAGCCATCCAACCCCAGAAGGATGACGGAAAGATATTGAGAATAGTCTTTCCCGCCGCATGAAAAGACGATCCGATGCCGGCCATGAGCAAGACTGCGACAAGTGTGGCAAGGCCGTCCATAGGCTGCTGACGATATACGGCCACTCCGATAAGCACGGAGACTGTAAAGAGGATCTTGGGGTCCCAAAGGCCCTTGAGGAGGTTCTTGTGGAAAAAGTCATCTTCCTCGTCTGTGCCGTCGCCCTTGAAAGCCAATAGTTCAAGCTTCTTCTCAGCGTAGTCGAGCTCCGCATCATTGAAGACGACGTACTCATCTTCCTCGTCCCGGGATGAGTACATGAGCAGCAGAACGACACCGAAGCCAAAGACGATGATGCCCATGATCATGCGAGGGACATCGAAGCGAGCCCAGAGATCCTTGCAGACCAGCAGGGTCCCTTCTTGGAACTTGGAGAAGGCGGCATAGATATCGCGGTCATTCTTGGCGATCGCAAGAGCGGCAGACCAGAGAGCAGCAGGCGATCCCGGCTCATCGTCTTGAGGAAGACCTCGCGCCTTGTGGTAAGAAGCTTGGTATCTCTCGATACTAGCCGAGGCGACACGCGATACGGCTGCGAGGTTGCGCCAGTCGTTGCCCTTGACGCCGGCAAAAGCCTCTTCAATGGGCCCTCCCAGATTGTTGTAGGGTATGGGAATTCCCAGAAGCAGTGCAAGAGTCGGCACGAGATCAATCTGGTTTACTGGCCGGACCTTGGCATTGGCTGGAGGGGTAACGTACTCGGACGAAGTTCTGCCGAAGAATGGCTTCTTCGAGTACATCCACAACGCAGCCTCAACCTCATCGTCGCTCTCACCGCCATGATCACCCTTACTATCCATGCCATGATCGCCCATGACAACAAGGAGCGTCTTGTCGTCCAAGTTGTCAACAACCTTGCGGACAAACTCGTCCATCTGGCGGAGCTTGGCAGTCATAGCAGGATGGTCAGGGCCGTATCGGTGGCCGGCATGATCAACACCCAGACAGTGTCCGATGAGCAGGTCCCAGTCGCCCTTTCGCTCCGAGTTCAACAATGGGAAGATGTTGTCGATAACGCCGTTGTCAACAGTGTGAAGGTCCCAAACATTGAAGCTGTCGTATGCCTTGCTAATGTTGGGCTCAAAATATCCAGGGAAGAGGGACCACCACGTATCGTCGCCGAGATGAGCAATCTTCTTGCCAGCGTCTTTCAGCTGCATCAACAGGTTGTCTTCCTCAATAGCCGTGCCCGCAAAGTTGCTGCCCGCGTCAATGAAAGTTGGTAGGGTTCCGGTCGTGAGACCCTTGAGTCTCTGCAGCGTCGTGGTCGGGGGGTCGGCGATGAAGGGGCGCAGGAAGGCATTCCGAGGTGATTTGACGGCCGTTTCGTAGAGATAAGGGAAAGCATTGTGGAAATGATGGGCCTGCTCCGGATCCTGGGGAACGGTGAAGTCGTATCGAAGCGCGTCAACCAAGACGACAACAGCCCGGTCGAACGACTTGGGGTGCCAGCAACCACCGTCGACATTCAGCAAGCCCTTGGTGTTCTCAATTGGAGGCAGCGTGCAGTTTGACTTTTCCTCCAGCACCAGTCGAGTAAGGAGAAAGCCGCTTGTAAAGAGCCATATGCCGAGAGCGTGGACAACAAGCAGCCAGCCCCAGAAGGCGACAGCCCAGCGCCAACGCTTCTCATAGACCCGTTTCCGTCTCTTGTCGAGCGCTTCGCGTCTCTGCTCGAGCACGTCTACGTTCTCATCGGCAGGCGGAAGTCCCTGTTTCGCAACAGCCGCCCGTTGCGCATCACGGACACGTTCGGCCTTGGCCCATTGTTCTGCGATTTTCTGGTGTTCGGACTGTGGTTGTTGCTGGGCCTTAGCCTTGGGTTTGGGGCTTTTCGGCGGCATCTTCGGCAGCTAATTATCGGGATCAGGGTCGCAGTCGCAATCGAATCGAGGCCGTGTTTGGGGCCATTGGGTTGCCCACGCGGCGCAAGTTAAATGTAGAAAAGAGTGCGAGTTGGGCGTTGGACGTGGCCTGTGAGGGACATCCAAGTACCCTGGTGAGTTTGTGTGGTGGAGCCTCCTCCGTCCCGTAGGAATTAGTGGAGAAGGTCTCTAGGGAGCTCGAGGTACGTAAGGATCCAATAATATCAAGGCCGTTATGGTGCACTTTAAGGGCGTCTTTTGAGTGACTGGCTTGATAACTCGACCCGAACATTTAACACGTATTACGGTACGGAGTACATCAATCGATTAGGTAAATAAAGAATAGCAAGACTTGGTGGATTATCGTCAACGACCCTCTATACGTACCTACGAGGGGAGGCCGATTCAGGGACATCATGTTGGCCTAAACAATTGGTTGCGTGACTAATTTTATCAATGTCAACATAGCCCGACATGATGTTGGGGCCTTACAGCAGTGACAAAATTAGTCTCACATCCGATTATTTCGTTCAACATGATGTCCACTGACCCCCCTTCCGCGCGATGGTAAATACATGAATCTCTAGTACAAGTACAAAAGACTACCCTGTTATTACCGTTCTTAAGCCAAATAGTTCATTCATTGAGACGTCTCAGTATGGTCATGTGTGTCTATCTGCAAACATTGAAGTCGACGGGACATGATCAAATCCCTAAAATTTCATCCAAAACGCCATTCATTGCTAGGATCCTGTCCCAAGATGCATTGCCTTAAAGCATATGTTCACTCGTTGCGCGCTGACGGTGCGGTTCAGCGGCAAAATCAAGCAACATCACCAGCGCTTCAAACCCTCTTTCTAGTCAAACATATCGACACCGGTGGCTGGCGGGTCAGCCGTAGCCCCGCTAGCTCGTCTTCTCTCAAGTCGTCGTCGTCGCCGGTTATCTGCTGCTGATCCAGCCTCGGCCGCGGGTCCAGGAGGTCCAGGCGGAGATGAGGTCATACCACTCCAGGTCCCGTGGCTCTCAAGACCCCCTCCAAGGCTTCCCAAACTCGACACTGTCTGCCCTCCAAATGGTGTTGAGCCAGATAGCCCCGCCTGTGCCTGCTGTCCCGAGTAATAGGCGGAATCCTTGCCTCGTCGCTGCTTTGCAAAGGCGGGGTTCGGGGGAGACAGAGTTGCCCCTTCTGCTCTTCGCTCAGCAGCTGCCTCAGCTCTCCTCTGGCTCGAGTCTCGTCGGTATCGTCGACGTCCGTAAGTCGGAGACTCAAGTCCCGAGATACTGCTCTCAGAGTCTCTACGGCCTCGTGCCGCCATCGCTTCCTCTTCGGTAAGCCGTCGAAGAGTTACGTTTCTATCCTTGTCGTCATGAACCTTCAGTTTAACACTGAGACTCGCTGGCGACGCGTAGCGCTCGTGGTGTGGATCTTCTCCATCCCCAGTCGCAAGCCTTACAGTACTTCGCTCACCCGGTCTGCCTTGACGAGATCGTTGAGGTCGAGAACCCGGTGATATGCCCGAGCCAGTGGTTTCAGTAGGCACCAGTGCAGGACCTAGAACGCCCTGCGGATCAGATGGCATCGGCGGCATGGGGACAGGGTCAATATCTTGTCTCGACCGAGATGCTGCATGGCCACTTGGAGCTGGGAGAGGGGGTTCTGGCAGTATCGTGCTCATTTCTGTGGGTGGAACATAGTTGCCTCGTGAAGGTCGTGGCTCAATGGTTGACTCCGACATCTCGGTTGACAGCACCGTCTCTGTAGGGGGATAGCCAGTCTGCCGTCTCTGCATGGGACGGCGAGCTCCCCTTCTTGTAGGGGATGCGTGGCCGTCCCCTGTAAACCTAGAGATCGAAGTACCGGACCTCAAATCCTCTTCATCTCTCAAGCGTTGTTCTTCTTTTGCCGCCCTTCTGTCTGCCATCTTCTTTGCAAACCATCCCATGCCGAGGCCACCAAAGAGACCCTTAGCGAAACCGCCACCGGATCGCTCAGGTTGCGGTCGGCGTGATGGGCTCACATAAGATGAATAATCCGACTCTTCAAAGACGCTACGCCTCGATGGCGGTGGGCGTCGCGCGGCCCGTGGTGTGACTGACGGTGGCGGCGAGCTGAATCTTGAATCAGTAACGCTTCCATCAGCAGCACTCCTCATCTGAGACATCACGGGAGGCGGTGGGCGGTTTCCGGAAGGTGGAATCAGCGACGTCCGGGTGATATCTGGCTCTCGCCTATGATCTGGCGTAACAACGCTGCTAAAATCCGTCATTGTCGGAGCGCCTCGGCTGGAGCGGTAGCGTCTAGGAGTTTCGGTGGACACTGCGGTATACTCGGTATACTCGGAGTAGTCTTCGTCTCGAGGTTTATCCCGCTTGGACAAAAGCTTTCCAAGACCCAAGATGGCCAAGAACTTCGCAAATCCCCCGCCGCCTCCACCTCCTTTCTCCTTTGGTGGGACTTCCGAGTATTTCTCTCCTGAAACCCCGGTAAGGTAGCTGGCAGAGCCTGTCCGGGACGGGAGGACTTCTGGTCCACGGCTGCGGTCAAGGGATGGAGATCTGCTGCGAATTCGGCTGCGGTCGTCCCCTTCCTTGTTCTTGTTTCGCCCCCTCAGGAGAGCCGCCAGTCCTGCTCCAGCGGCAAGAGGGCCTAGCCATTTGGCCTTACTTCCGGTATGATCTGTTTTGTAGTCTGAGAAGTACTCAGACTCGGTAATTCGCGTACGTGTATCCTCAGAGGGAGGCAACTCTGACCGTGCCCCACTCATGTAATACTCTCGTCGGTCCGCGGACCTCCAGCTCAGGATGAAGTAGAGAATCAGGAGGAAGAACATCCAGACCGCGTAAAGAATGAATAAGTATAGAGGTGAGCCATACAAGGTGAGACCCAAAGGAACTTGTGCGATACCCAAAAGGGCAATCGCTCGGCCGAACCATTGGTGGAGCATGATGCGCAGTGACCGGGACTTGGTAATCCTACGTACCAGTCGACCTCCAACGAGTTGAATGAGAAAGAGGGTAAAAATGGCGACTCCGATTCCATGATGGGGGTTTGTCAGACTTCGCTCGGGTCCCACGGAGAAGTAGCCCAGGATGAAGACGGCTATCAACATCAGTCCAGCAAAAATATTGATCTGGGCATGATATTTGACAGCCCAGCCGGGACGGCTGGCGTAGAATCTTGCCGTCATAACGGAGAATGGTATGAGTAATAGGAATATTATAGATCCCATAACGGCGTGTGCTCGAACGAGGCTATGGTATTGTGTAAGTGTCGAAAATCTGTTACCCATGCCTATCTCGACTTGTTAGACTTAATTCCTCGATGCAGGTAGGAAATGGAAGAATCACCATTATATCGCATGGTTTCATAATTCAGACCCTGAAGATTAGGCAGTAGAAAGGTGTTCTTATCAAAGTCCCATGTTCCATCCCCAACAACCATCGTGTTCGAATCATAACTCACTGCACCAGGTGCAGAGAATTCATCTTTTGCCGGCGCCATGACGGCGACGACCGAACGGAACGTAGTGTCTCAGTCAAAACGGGGATGTCTCTTGACGCTGGAGTAGCGGCGATGGACTGGGAAGTCCCCGTAGTCGTGGGTTTGGTCTCAAGAGCGGAATGCTGTAGCTGTCGTCAACGGTTTCGTAGGTCGTTTGCAAGTGGAGGAGCGGTGACGAGTGTCTCAGGCTATAGAGTCTAGCAGACACATCTTGGACGACCTGCTTCGGTCGGGAATAGGCGTATCAAAGGTCGCAATCAACTTTCGGGAAGTTTTGTGCAAAGGGAAACTTGAAAAGCCAAGCACACGTCACGGCGCAAACCAAGAACGAAGTGACTGGCAGGGACCTTACCGCCCTTGCTGTGCTGAGGAACTGGTTGGTGGGGAAACGACAACGCATGGTTTGTGGCTGAGGTGGTGGGATGTGGCTAAAAGCTTGTAGCTAGGTAGGTTCCCCAAAGGTGGGGTGATGTGGCGGAGGGATCTTCACGTGATCTTTCACATGTCGGGAGCTCCTCAGCCTAAGTTACCGTCCGAGATACTCCTCACGATAATTAAGCCAATCCATCAAGCATCATTAATTCTGCTATGTCCCATCACGTGCTCGAGCCTTTCCAACCATTCTTCGGATTTGAGGCTCTTGACCGAAAACTGCTACGTATCTTACAGTGGCGGCCGACCCACGTACTACTCCGTTGTTTCAGGCACAATCCTGACGATGCGTTTCTATCCTCCTGCCTGAAGTGGCCAGGTTCTTGAAATGTTCGGACGATACTAGTGCTGAGAAACCAACTTACCTCTAACAATCTGGACACTAGGGCCCTGAGATGTCCAGTGTAAAAGAACGATCTTCGTCTCAATACTACCCAGCTTAGTGAGCCGGACCGATCATGCAGAAGATCAGCATCCTACTGCATCTTCCCCCTTTCCAACAAAGGATCTCTTTGCAAACAGCATATGGCTTCATACGCCCTGCGAAAAAGAGTTGAAAGTATTAGACTTACAATGGAACATTTGCCAATGACTCCATGAAGCCCCTGAGGCGGTTCCACCTGATAGGATTTTAAACTAAACTGAGATTCATGATAGCAGTTAGGCCCTTTTTTCCTAAACTTACGTTTTCTTAGAGGAGGCCAAGGCATAAGGGGCTAACCCTGTGTTGTTCTTTCGTCTCCCGCGGGCCAGGGTAATAGAATGAGATGCGTCCTCCACTATCTTACGTAGTAAGGCTGAAGATTCCTTGCATAGATCATTCGGTCCGCAAAACTTCAGCTCCAAGGGCAGGGTAGTATCACTTACCAGTCTATGTGGTATGCATCTATTCTGGTATTCCGAGAGCATGAATTACTGCGTAGTAGGATCCCCTTCATATTGCGAGTATCCGTTTCCTGTCGAGAACATGGCTTATATCTACTTGGTCGCCTCCATGTGATTTTTATCTGTTCATCAACTTCACTTCTCAACTACTTTCCCTACGCTCCCTGACTATTATACCCTTGTGATCGACTTTCGAGTGCTGGTCACTTGGTTCATTTGAGATGTTGATTTCTACCTTCTTCGCCGCCATTACGGCTTTGGCCTCGTCTGTCCATGCTTGGCTTCCGAACGATGGCTCCCATGACTTGGGCAAGCGTGATCTCACGCTTTTCACTTACCCTCTCCGGGCCGACTCCAACAAACGAAGGCAGCCAGCTGGTGGAAAGATTCGAGGAGTGAACCTGGGTTCACTCTTCATCTATGAGCCCTGGATTGACAGCCAGGAGTGGGCCAATACTGGATGCGCAGGACAAAAGTCCGAGTTTGACTGTGTCATGAACAAGGGACAGGAGAGTGCGGATAAGGCTTTCCAGGCACACTGGAAGCGGTACATTGCCCAATCCGACCTTGATGAGATGGCCAGCTATGGCTTGAACACTATCCGAGTTCCTCTGGGCTACTGGTTGAGGGAGGACCTCGTCGACAAGTCGGAACACTTCCCTAAGGTATGCCCAAGTCTAGTGGGTCATCTGGAATAATTGACTAACTTATTTATAGGGAGGCCTGAACTACCTGACTCAACTTTGCGGCTGGGCCAGTGACCGAGGCTTCTACATAATTCTTGAGTAAGTGACCTATGTACAGGACCATCGACTTCTCTGACGCTGATAGTCTTCACGGTGCCCCTGGTGCTCAGGAGCCCAACCAGCCCTTCACTGGCCAAAACGCTCCCTCGGCCGGCTTCTATGACGACCGCAACTACAGACGTGCCGTTGAGTGGCTGGAGTGGATCACCAACATCATTCATACTAAGAAGGAATACCGCAATGTGGGCATGCTTGAGCTGGTGAACGAACCTCTGACCTGGGACAAGGCAGTCGATTCTCTGCGCAAGACATACTATCCCAATGCCTACAAGGTACTCAAACCAGTGATTGCTTCATGACCGGATACTTACTGTATATAGGCAATCCGCAAGGCTGAGGATAACCTCAAGGTGGCTAAGGATGACCGTCTCCATATCCAGATGATGGGCTCCCTCTGGGGTAGTGGCAACCCCACAGAGTTCCTCAGCGATATCTCCTTTACAGCCTTCGACGACCACCGTTACCTCAAGTGGGACACGAGCGTTGAGATTTCTCAAGACGCGTATATCCAGAAATCTTGCCAAGACGACCGCAACACCGACGGCCCCACGATTGTCGGCGAGTGGAGCATTGCCGTCCCGGACAATGTCGAGCAGACCGATGCTTGGAAGCCCCAGAAACATAAGGACTTTTACGCCAAGTGGTTTGCTGCTCAGGTTCACGCGTACGAACAGCATACGCTTGGATGGGTGTTTTGGACTTGGAAGGCTAACCTCGGTGATGATTACCGCTGGTCTTACAGAGGTATGTGGAAACAACTTATGAAGAAGACAGCATTCAGATAACTAACGTCTCGTAGATGCAGCTAGGGCTGGTGTCGTTCCTAAGAACCTCAACTCCCTCCCCAGTGTCTGCTAGTATGCTAAATACTTGACGTCCTTAAAATTGGGTTCGGCCTTTCGATCGGAGACTAGTCTTCGGACAGAGCCAGGGCCATTCATCTTGACTTGGCAACAGTTCTTGCGGAGCATGTACACTATATTCCTTTCATAGTCTTATCTTTAACAATCTTTTTCTCGCCCGAAGCGTTTGTTGGGATACTGTGCTCGACTAAGTCATCGATATTATATCATTCTAACTCTACTAAGCAAAACTAGGTTTCCATCGCGCTGGGAAACAAGGGGCAATACCATTACTTCCTCAGCCTGAGAACAAGCCATGCTGCCAATCGATATCCGGCGATGATCGAAATCATAATACCCACATCCCTTCCCATATGTCCAGTCGAATACCCGTATTGATCCAATACAGCCTGTCCATCAATCTTGCACTGGTCCGCCAACGGCGAGTCATACATGCAGCGGCATCCCTTGCCACAGCTATACACACGATCTGCAAACTCGTTGACCATCATGCCTTCGAAAACGTACTTCTGATAATCCCAGTAGTGAAACACATACTTATAGAAGACGTTGAGAATCGTCGGCGGCACCATGAACCCACCAACTGACATCCACAGGCCGTTGGCAAAGGCCACCAATGCGAGCGAGATAACGAAGCTGGGAAACAGAGATGTCATGAACACGACAAGCGACTCTGCGGCCAAGAGGTCGAGGAACAGCCACATGACCCACGTGAAGAATGCCACCGCTGTCGGCTGGAAGTTGGATAGCCAGTATGAGATGACGGAAAAGAGGATCGCGATGAGGAACAGATAGGGGATGCCGATGAAGAAATTGGACAGAATCAGTTCCGTCGCGCCGTATAAGCCGTTGTGATGCTCCTTGACGTACTGAAGCCGGTCCTCGAGAAAGGCCGGTACGTAAGCTACCGCCATGAAGCTCATAAACGCGGATCCGAAGAAGAGCGCATTGATGAACGGCTGAATGGATTCCTGATTAGGATCGAGTCTTACCCAGACTGTTCCCATCATGATGGCAAGGCCGAGGTACATGGCCAGGCGAATTCCATAGGCCACAACGTCTCGATAACTCTTGATGAAGCTCCGGTGAAGTAGCGTCAGGGTTAAGCTTGGCATGCTGGGCCTCTTCTCGACAGCTTCAATGCTCAAGTTCCCACCCGCGGATTCAGCACTCGCAATCGCATTGCTGACCTCGCTCGCCTGTCGTGAAGCTTGCCATGCGCCCTGCAACTTATCCAGCTTCCGCGCAGCCTCGTCTCTATCCTGCGCGAAGTCAATGTTGACCAACTCAAGCAAATGCTCCGCCGGGTTAACATATTGTGGCAATGCAGCCCCCGCCTCGGCGTAGTACGTCGCAACATCCCTGACGGGGCCGAAATAATGCGTCTTTCCGCTAGAAAGAAGAAGGAGCTTGTCAAACAGATTGAACGTCGACGTGGAGGGCTGATGAATCGAGCACACGACGATGAGGTTGTTTCGCCGGGCGACGGCGCGCAGATACTTGACAACCTCCCAGCTGGCCGCCGAGTCGAGGCCACTTGTGGGCTCATCGAGGAAAAGAAGTTTGGGGCTGGTAATCAGTTGACTTGCGACGCCCACGCGACGCTTCTGGCCGCCAGAGATGCCCTTGCGAATGGGCGTACCGATGAGGGTGTTGGCTTGATCGACGAGACCGAAGGATTCGAGGAGGCTGTTGATGCGGACAAGGCGTTCATTCTTGGACAGAGAGCTGTGACGGTGATGAAGAGTCAGAATACAATGAATGAATATCTCGTGGCCCAATTAAGAGAGAAATGAATGAGTTTTACCTGCTGCTGGCGAGTCGCGATGAAAACTCGAGTGTCTCCCGGACGGTCAAGGACCCAATAAGCGCATCTTCCTGCTCGACAAAACACGAAACCTCGCGAAAAGCCGCACGCGAAAGGCGACTCCCATTGACGTAGACTTCAGCCTCGACTTGGCTCGCATTTGTTGGTCGACGTGCCAGGACATTCAGCAGCGTGGTCTTGCCGCACCCCGAAGGGCCCATGATGGCGCAAATCTCGCCTACATGTCGCAAAGTGTCAGCTTGCGCCATCTCTTTTTCCTGATGTGCAACGCTCATGGAGGTTCACGAACCAGCTTCAACTATGCCTTCGACATTACCAACAATCCCCTTTGGCTGTTTCGACTCGCGATCTTTGACCGTCACTGTTACGTCGCGCCAAGTCAGGTTCTTGACCGTTGTGTTGAGCAAGTGCTTCTCTGCGACGGGGCGCTGCTCCGGGTCCATAGCTTGGTCGAGGTTGTTCATGAGATAAACCTGATCGGCCTTCATGATCTGTCGACTGGAGGGGAAAGGTTTGACGGTGAAAGGAAAAGAGAAGGAGGAGGGAGAAAATGCCTGGGCAACAGGAAATCAAATCAATTGTCAGGCGGGAGGGCTGAGGGGCGCTGAGACTGAGATGTCGGGGCTGGTGTTCAACGCTTGTGATTCAAACTTACTTGTCGTTGTCACTTACCCAGAGCGGCTCCCAAATCTGTGGACAATGGCTGGCAAGGTAAAGTAGCCAAATCCATTCTCTTGAAAGACAACCTGTGTCTTTATCAAGACGAAAGTCATGGGGAAAAAGCCCAAGAGAGAGCTGAAGCCTGCAGCACCTAAAATCTGACATGCCCCTCACACACACTATCGATTCTTAGCTACCTTACTTAGGTACCCGGCCGCTCCCGTTTCGGGGACCTTTATTCAGTCAGTCTATTGGTCACTGAAAAGTTAGGTCGGCGACCAAACTGTAGGGCTCAGCGAAAGAGGTCACCGACGGCCCGACCCAATCAATGTCAACGGCCGCTTACTGGCTCGGCTGTCAGCACAGCCACACATTCCAAGTCTTGCTTCTATCCGCTTACCATGTTATGATGGAGTTCCCTTGTTGCGAACGTTATTTTGGCGTACCGAAGCTGCGAGAGTCTGAGTCCAGATGTTTATGTCCCCATGAGCTAGGAATGTAGCATCAGAGGTTGTCTACAGATGCTAAACCAAGACCGAACTCCAACAACCAACACTTTTGACACAAGGAACGAACAATCCGTAGATAAACCCAGGGCATTTTGTTATGTGTTCAAACTATATATGCATTAATGATGCATGTTTTGAGGAGTGATAGCTTGGAGATGCCCAATTACTGGCGATCCGACTTTCTGAGTTCGTCACGCCCTTAACGCCCTGTCGTCCTGATCCGAATCCAGATTCTAAGATTCCAATCTCCTGAAATTTTCCCCTTTATTTAGAACACATAAGACGCCGGCATAACCCATGATCTTGCGCCGTTCCCATATCCAGTGTACACCCTTGTGTGCCCATGTATTTTTACAATGTACTTCAAGGAGAAAAAAGACTCCCCGCTCAGCCAATCATGCCAGACAGTGCAGGCATGCTTTGCATGTTCTCAATCTCGTTGATGATGGAATCATCAGCCGCGATGCTGTTCAACACTTCCTCCTGACTGAGACCAAGCCAGTACTGAGGCATCATCTGCTGCTGTTTCTTGACTCGATAAATCTCCTGTGCAACGCCCTTGACCTGGCCGCATGCACGGCTGGCGTTACCCCAAACTAGAGATAGCTTATAAAGTGCCCCGGTATTAAGACGAATCAGCTGGCGAAGGTTGTCGTCGTCGTGAGGCACAAAGGAGAGTGCCCACTTGCTGAGATGGACTATCGATGAAAGCGTAACCACACAGGTGAAGAAGTGGGTATGCGAAAGCAAAGGCACACGGTGAGTGATGAGTTTACTGATTTCGCTGGCAGACTGGATTGTGTGCTTAGTGTGGGTGTTGAAAGTGTCGCCATAAGGCACAGGGGCATGTGGAGCGCATGAATTGACCGGTCGAGCCAAGGACGAGTCCAGCTGCGAATGGGGTTGATGAAGAAGAATAGATGTGGCGTGTGTCATCATGTGAGCTTGAAACATCATCTCATCAAAGCGGCCGTCCTTGTAAAGGGCATCTCTTTTCGACTCAGGTAGGTGAAGTCGCCAGTTGGTGAGGAGGGTTTCGATCCGAGTAAGGTTTTCGTCGTCGGGTCCAAATATTGGAGATACCCTCATGAATTTACCCAAGTTCCGAGCACATTGAATGCGATATGCGAAGGATGAGAACTCAAGATCTTCGCCGGAAAAGTCGCTATTCTCCATGTCTTCAAGGTACATGGGCTGGGGGATGATCTGTACGCAGCGAGTCAGCTTAAGAAATTCACAGTGAAGAGGAGATAAGTCATACCCCTGACAGATACTGGAGCTCTTCGCAAGGCAGCGCGACATCAGAGGTGATGTCGAAGAGGAGGAAGTTGGTGCTGCGATGAACTCCCGCAATCATTCCGTCCACCACATAGAGATCCCACCAGGTTCGCCGCCAACTCTCTTCCAATATCGGCATGCCGCGGCCGTGAAGGGTCGCGAACGGCCGAGTGTTGAGCCCAATTTGAACGGCCATCCGCTCGGCATCGGAGAGAATCTCTCGGGCCTTGTCCTGCTGACCCTGTCCGTCCAAACCAATGAGGAGCAGCAAAAGGGCCTGGACCAAGAAGCCGTCTTTAGGGCGATTAGGCTCATAAGCGACGCGGCGCGCTTCTTGGAGGAGGTTAGCTCGATGCGGACATGAGTCAATGTAGAGCGAGCCGATCCAGCGCATGGCGGCCATCAGAGGTTTGAGGGCACTGTCCTTGGCAATGCGGAGGAGGTATTCCTTAGGCGAGGCAAAAGGGTGAGCAGCATGGAAATGGCGGTAGAAAGAGTCGAGGCAGCGTTCAGCTGGGGTGGGCACTGGGACTTGCGCAGGGACATTGCCCTGATGATAGCTCAAGGCCAGATCCGATATTTCAGCTGCAGCTCCATCCGTAGTGCCGTAGGGTCGAAAGAGGGAAAGGCCGTTGTTCCCGTTGCCATTGGAAGTCAAAGCGGAATCGAGGAGGGAGGCAGCAAAGGGGGAGCTGGGGATGTCATCGGTTAGAATAGGGTTCAAGTAAGTGATGGGTCCTATTGAGCCGGAAGTCGATGATGCGAGAGAGACTGGGCCGTCGGCGCTGCTTGTAGATTCTCGAGCGGGGGATGAGGCGTGACGCTTGTTAGGATTGCGGGCAGTTCCACGACGCGGGCCCTTGTAGCCGCGTCGAGAGGCGACATAGATACACTCGCAATCGGAGCTGGTGCAGCGGGAGCATGGGTTTTGGCCGTCGCATTTAAGATGTTTGCCGCGCTGGCGCAAGAGATTTGGTCAGTTCAACGAAATTCAAGTGCGAAGCATGGGAAGGTAAACATACGCAAGCGAGGCAAGCTGCAGGTATAGAGGAAATGTTGACGCGACCCTCTGCCGACGGTGAAGCCATACCATCAACACCGAGGACCTGGGGGTTGGGAGAGGTTGAGTTCGATGATGGGTCTTCGGGGGTTGAGAGCGCATCGTCCTTGGCGCCATTGGAATGCGCCCGGTGAATCGACGCCGCGACGTCCATGACGGGCGGATACCAGATGTAGGAGGTATTTTGCAGACCAGCGTAGAAAATGTAGGGCGAATTCGTTAGGTATGATGGTGAATAATATGGAGGGAAAATGATATGGGTCTCGGTGGAGGTATCACCGGGATGAGTAACAGACTTCATGGGGAAGGTGAGCGACCGGCCTGGACCGTCGGGAATCGGTTCGGGCTGACTGAGCAGGTGCAAAACTGGAACACGACCTGGTACTGTGGGAGCTACCTCAGGGGCACTTTGTATAAGGTATCTGTTACAACGGGGCAGTTGGATTTCGAATCGAATTGGTACTTGTAAGATGTGCGATAAGCTCTGACGAGAAGGACAACGAAAAGCTATCGAGCTGTCCAGTCGCAAAAGTCCTCTCTCTTCTCGGGCCAAACCGTGTTCGAGGCCTGTTGAATGGACTGGTACAGCGGATGCGGGTGGCTTGTAACTCAAACTGCGTCTCGTGTGTTTGAGTGCGACAACCGCCTAAAAAGGGTCTTGTGTACTTTGTTTTTGAGTGAGTGACCGAGGCCAAAGCAAGAGGAACATCTGGGGATCTAATATAGCATCAAATCCCCCCTCAGCATCCCGTCACGACCCACGTTTTTGGCTTACATGGACTCATCAACGGCCGCCCTTAGGCTATCGCAACCCCGGTTCAGCCAGATGCACCCCTGGCTTGTCAACTCTGACATTGGGAAAATCCCTTGGCGTAATTGGAGGCGCCCGCGCATCTGGCCATTAGACGGACGTTGTCTCATATTCAAGCGGAGGCTGGAGTCCAGCATCGCTAACCTGGCGCTCGTCATCCATCGTGTTCGGGCCATGCATCTTCCGAGGTGCGGCTTCAGCCCTAGCAGCTTCCAGGATGTCGGCTTTAGGCAACTCCGCCGTACATAGCCCAGTTACAACTGCAACGTGCCACCGACTGATACCAGGAACCTGGGACTTGAAGCTCTAAAAGCTTGTGATGGCTTCGGCTATCGCCGTAGCTCTACGCGCCTATGCGGGCAGGGATGATAAGAGAATAAGCTGTCCTATAGCTTACTGTCTAAAGTCCAGCAAGTGCAATCCACAAATTCTCCGGTGCCACATTGAGAACCTTGTCTCAACTAGCTTACTCTCACACTTTTACCCACTCAGCCATCGACCTCTGTTTTCTCGGTAGCTGCGTTTGAGGCCTCATTGCGGGCAGGTCCATGTCAGTCTGAGAGTGAGACGGGCATGATACTTGGAAAGGCAGCGGACGAGAGCCTCTGTGCAACTTAGAACATTGAAAGCGTGATGATCCCGACCTACATGCACGTACGATCTTATTTCGTTGACATCGGTAGCGAGGCACCGAGCAAAACCGAGCTGTTAACACTCGTAAAGGCCAGAGAAGCGGCTGGGGTTCATCAAATGTAATGGCCAGGATCCCTTATGTCAACTTGAAGCTGGAGAGTTAAACTCGGTACGTACTGTCACCGCTCTTCTGCAACTCTACCTACCAAATCATTCTCACTTGGGTGTGGTTGGCTGCGAGTTTCTGCAGCCTGTCCCCTGCAGCCTGGGTGCCGACATTGGAGGCTTGGTCCACGAGCTGACACCTCCCTTATGGATTCCCATTCCGCCGTGATCAACTTTCCACTCGGGGGTATTTGCCTTGATGATTGCTAGACTCTTTGGCAAGCGGGCCTTCATGAACGTGCATCGCCCCGTCAGTGCCGTATAGGTAGGTAGTGGCTGGACAGAAGTTCCGCCTGGTACCCCAGCACACCTCTTACAGCCAAATACGTAAATACCTTGTTTATTTGCCATCCTACCTTAGTGACAAGATTTAACTAAATTTAAGTCAAGGAGGGGATTGGCTACGTAATCTAAGGAATACCATGATCCGTTCATATTATTTATGCTCTTATATTGAGTATTATATATCTCTTAAGATAAGATGTGTCAATAGTCCAGGTGACTCTGCATAGCGACTCGAGTACCTAGGATGGAATCCCGATATCGCAGCCGATTAATGCGTTCCCAAGAGCGGAGGCCCAAATAAAACAAATCCAGAAGACGTGCTGGGGCTAACGCAATTCGTAGTGCTCGACAACCATCACCAAGTAGCCGGCTACCATCTTAACTCCACAAAGACCCAAACATCTCCGTCACAACAACTTTGAAAAACGTCTGTAGTCTATGGCCGGCCCAAGCCTTTGTCAAGTCAACTTTTCATTCATAGTGTTCCCTTACCCGAGCGGCTACACGGTAGGTACAGTAGCCATCTGCAGCCTGGAACTTGCAGCTTTGTTGTGTCCGTCCCAACATGCATTTGAGACGCGGGATCTGGCCCAGCACAGCAACCGAGTAGTTAATTGCTGCCTAATTTCTTCGGCCTCGGCATATCCGTCTATGTGTAACAAGCCATGGCTCTGACCGTGCTGTATCCAAACCCAGGAAGAGCGGGAGTGCCGAGTAATGGATCAAGGGAATATGTGGCATTCTTCCGCGCGCCTGCAGGGTCTTTTGAAGTGCATCAAACTGAACAGCATGCATGCGTTTGCCGGAATGATAAATATGCAAGGCGTTCCAGAGCTGGAGATTGGCGGTCTGCTTAACAATTTACACTACAACCCTAGATGAAGACATTGCCTATTGCATACGTTACACGTGCTAAGGGAACGAACCGGAACTTGAGCCGCACAATTAAGAACCCCGGGACAAGTGCTGTACACATGCTTGTATTCAAAGATATTTGACCGAGTAAAGTAAAATGATTCCCTTCATCTATCATTATCTCAGTGCTCTCAACTTAAACGAGCGGGTTCAATGATCTATCTGGACGACACTCGGTAGAAACCCAAGCAATACGAGATAAGCTCAATGGCCGAAATCAATTAAGCCTTTATAGAGAAATGTCTAATTAATATGACCAATTAACATTTTAAACACTTCTTACAATAGCAATAGGCCATGTTCGCCTCAGCGGTTCCACCGCTAGCTGAGGCCCCAGCCCTCTAGTGTCGCACCATTCCATATTCCACCCCGCACTATCCCCGCTCCGCCACCTTCCGACAACTCAACCTTCACCTAAGTTCCTGAACACTCTCGGTCATACGCTAGGTGTGAGCAAGTACCCTCTCACCTATCATCTACCTCAGCCCCTTGTCACCCTTTTAAGAGAGGCTACGCTAAAGGGCTGAGTCTTGGGGCAGACAATGGATCCCGTCTCGCTCGCGGGCTTGGCGCTCGGCGTCGCTTCTATTGGCCTACAAGTCTATACGGGCTGTATGCAAGGCATGTCGACAGTAATTGACATCAATATTACAGTATCCTAACTAAGATTTGTCACTATTCAGGAATACAACTTCTTGTTACAGCACTGGGCTACGAGGATGAGTGCAAGTATCTCAATCTGCGCCTGCGCATGGAGCAGCAGCGCCTCTTCGCCTGGAGTGAGACGTCCGGCTTGCTCGACCTCGACGCCAAGAACCAGGACAAGATTCTCAACTCTAACGTCTTCAACTTGCACCGTCAGACCGTGCTTGACCTGCTCGTGCAAATTCGGTGTCTCTTTGATGAGTTTGCCGAATACCAGCAGAAGCACAACCACCTCTGCACTGTCAAAGACGATGACGGCATCTTGGCTGCCCCTGAAAAGGACGCCAAGTTGGCAAACTATCCTATGACTGAGAGGAAACGTGACTTTATCAAGAAGGCCATGTTCAGGCTCAAGGCCAAGTCGGCCGAGGGCCTCACCAGATATCGGTGGGTTTCATTTGACAAGGCGGGATTTGAGAAGTTGCTGGCCAAGTTCTCGATTCTCAATGACAACATGACCAACATCCTCGATCATTCCCTTCAAGTCGAGATCCGAAATACTGTGCAAGATACCAATCGAGGCGTCTTGCTACTGCACCATAAGATAGCCGACTTGAGCCACCTCGTATTGGCCCTCAAGTCACAACTCGACGCAGGCACCCCGGGTGGTCCGTCGCTCATGTCCAAGCTAGAACGGGAGGCTAATGCCGATGCTTTGAGGCAATTGTCCAGGCTAGCTAAGTTCAAGGCCTTCAATGAGACCATTGACCCTAAATCAGATGGCCCGGCAGTTATCGATGAGGCTGCTGCGAAGTTCCTAGAGCTCGCAGAACCTGGTCATCCACGGAATCTCTTCGTTCCTCGATATCTCATTGATCTAGACCCGGAGGTTGATGAATCAGACGCTCCACGATGCGAAGCGTTCATGAAGACGGCCGAAGGGAAGAAGAAAGTCTGGATCGAGTGGAAAGACTACGGTAACGCAGGACCTCAGCCAGGTTCTCTCTCGAAAGTCGACATCATCGAGCGAGTCCGCAAACTCGCTGCACTGCTGAATCACAGCCCCAAGCCCGAGGCCTTCCGGACCCCTCACTGCCTCGGCTTCTTCGACAAAGTAGACCCCAACATCCCAGAAGACGACGTCGACATCCTCGATCGTCGACTCGGCCTCATCTTCGAGCGGCCATTCGACGACGACCTCCACACCACGCTGCCCCCAGTTTCGCTTCGTGAGCTCCTTCAAAATCCGCACATCCGCAAACCTCGTGTCACTGAGCGCGTCCACCTCGCCCACGCCATCAGCAACTGCCTCCTCTACCTCCATGCCGTGCACTGGCTGCACAAGGGCCTCCGCAGTCACAACGTGCTGTTCTTCCGCACGCGAGCCGGCCACGTAGATTACCGGCAGCCGTACCTCTCGGGCTTTGACTTCTCGCGACCTGGCGGCTCAGACGAAATGACAGACGCGCCAGGCGACGACGCAGAGCATGACTTATACCGGCACCCGAACGCACAGTCGAACCGCCGTGGAGAGAGGGAGCGCTCAAAGAAGAGTTTCGACATTTACAGTCTGGGCGTCATCCTCGTCGAGCTGGCGCACTGGCAACCTGTCGAAGACGTTCTGCGCATCGACATGCGGCGTGCGCGAGGGCGTCCTGATGTAGTACGCGGCGTTCGGGAAGCTCTCTTGAAGGAGGACAGAGTCGCGGCTGTGGGCGCTGATATGGGCGAGAGGTTTGAGGATGCGACGCGCAAGTGCCTCGCAGGCGGAGAAGAGCTGGGGTTGGGAGAGGGCGACGACGAGACGGTGGATGAGGTTGCTGAGAGGCTGTCGATGAAGTTTTATGAGGAAGTTGTAAAACGACTGGAGGATGTTGTTGTTTAGGAAAACATGGACCGCCTCAAGCCAAAGAAGGGGGTTTTACATGGCTTGAACGAAATGAAGAAGAAAGCTTTGAAAGAAGTATCATATACTGATTCTATATTAAAAGTCGTTGCATCATCAGTCGAGTGATCGTAACCCAGTTCATTCGCTCAAATAGACCTCAGAATAGGCCTTCCATTAACGCCAAAGAAACAGTCCAAGCTCTAACGCAAATGAGGAAACGCGATTAACAGCAGCAGTCTAGACATTCGAAGCAGCAGAGACCGGCGCAGATGCCACAGCAAATGGCCTGGAGAGAGTCAGTCAGACCGATTGAGATTCCATAGATGAGTTCACTCTTACACCACCGTCACCTCCTCCTCGCATGGTCGGCGTCTCCATGGACATGGGTTGAATCGGGCGCTATCGGTCAAACTCATTCAGTAAATGTTCCCGAGAATGAAAGGATGCCGCTGCGACTTGGAAATCTATCTCGAATTCCTTGATGATGCAGCCAAGTTTGGAGGCCAAGCCGAAGGGGGGAAAAGTCAACGTACCGGCTGTTCGGCGTTGTTCTGCCCGGCCGGAAGCGCTGCGGGGGCCGGCTCGCGGGGCATCTGCATCGGCGAAGCAGACGCGGGCATGTTGATGATTGTAGAAAGGTACAGTATCGTCTGAGGAATGTGGACAGTGTCGTATGAATCAAACACAATTTTAAAAGTAACAGATCGATAGACGAGTTTGGTGATTTACAGCAGGTTGCAAGGGAAACCAGAACAGGCTGAGGAAGGGCGCGGCGCCGTTGATTTAATGCTCTACGGCGACGGACGGCTGATGCAGGGTTCGCGGTTCGGCGTGGGCGGGTCTCAGGCCTGAACTGGATCCTTTGACTCAAACGAGGCGTCGGTACTCGGTATCTGGGGCTGACATGACAGGGTCACCATCGGCAGAGACAAGAGACTAGGCAACGCCTGACCAACCCTTGTGTGCCGTGACCTCCGAGTGAGGTCAGCAGGAATCCACATGGGATGAGGGACGAAGACCACCACAAAGTCGTTAGGTGGTGGGCTGAATGCTAAGTTCCTGATATGTTGGCTGCTGAGTCTGCTGCAGGGTAATTCGGTCGTTCGGTCGTTCGGCAAGTCTCGCCATGGTGTTGGGAGAACAATAACTTGACAGATACGACTCTGACGGGTGTTGATATGCGGTGGTGAAAGCGTCATGTCAGGTACCTAAGAAGTCGCATATCGTGGCTGCTGATGCAACCCGTACTAACGGCCTGTCCGATACCAGGAGATAAGATCCCCGACAAGGGAAAAGCCGAAGTAACAGAACAAAGAGAAGCCCACGTACTTACTGTATGTCGTTGGGGAAAATGACGTATGGCTGACGAAGGGCCTTGGTAAGTCCTTTGAGTAGTTGCAGGCCAACCCCTGCTCGGGAGAAGCGAAACGCGAAAACCCGAGTTTCTGGAATGAGTCTATTTCTCGGCTTCGCGGCAGAGGCTTTTCTATTATTGTCGATAGCCGCACGTCTTTCAAAGTTACCACGTACAATAGACGCCATGGTTTCATTCCATGCGTTACTCGCCTTGGTGGGGGGAAACAAGGGGATAGGCATCCATACCATACTCTCTAATTTTACACTTAGGACAGCCAGGGTGAATTTAGAGTTGACTTGTAAGGCAAAGATTAACACTTAGAGAAGCCGGTAAAACGCCTTTTAAATGCAACTATCAAAATGAGTAGTCGATCCCTAGACTTAATGTCGAGATGAGACAAAGAGGGAGGTGCAAAAAGAAAGAAGCGCTAAGAACCAGTTCTAAACGACCTAGATAACTTCGCCCCGGATGACTTCGAAGCAGACGTTTCGTCTTAGAAACGATAGCTCCAAAAAGACCAAAGACAGCGTAGACCTTTAAAAATTCAAGACTGGGTTGATTCTGTGGATAATAACTGGGATGGTGTTGGGTATTTATTAGACTTACTAGAGGGTAGCAACTGGCAGGTTTATTGGTGCTGGCCTGGCTGATTTAAATGAAATTGGTGAAATTGGAGATGGAGAGCCAGACGCCTTGGCTATTTTCAAGAGCCTCGACGGAACGTAGGAGATCGAGGCTGGGAATGATGAGCTCGGTTTTTCACAAGACTCGGGACAAGACCTTTTGTTCATACCAGCCACAGAGGTCGAGCCAGCTACTCGTGATATGTCCAAAGTTGTTCTCCATGATGATCTTAAGCGACAACGAGCCTAAAGTTCAAAGAAGATAAGATTCCAATGCCAGCGCGTAAGCCGTTAACCTAAGTATGGGTAAAGCTGTTTTATTAGTACTATAGAGCCTATTGGAGGTTTAGAAGAGCTTAGGCTAGACTTTAAAAACTTATGATTATCTTAGGTTAAGTTATAATATGGATTCTCTAAAATTACCACTGTTTAATTTTTATTATAGTCAAATCAAGCGACACTCGTGTCTCCGCACTTTTGTAGCTCAATCAACTCCAAGGCAAAAGTAGAATGTGATAGAGAAGGGGTAAGAGTGGAAGTGAGGCTAATCGTACAAAGATATCGCGTATCGTAGAAGTAGACATGAAGATAAGAATGGCGCCAGTACAAGACTTCTCACATAATATCAAGCTTCATACAGGCTCATTCTTGAGCGCAGCGTTCTACGCTGGTCTGCTGTTCCGCTGCACTAGGTGATGGATGGGACACTTGTTGGCTGATGAAACATGAAACCAACATGACCAACCGTGCGGCTTTTGTCGCCGGGGATTTGACCTTAATTTTTGCCTCTACTCAATCCACAACAGACTCAACCCACAACAGCTTTTGAGAGATGGGAACACCATTAAACCATACTTCAGAGCTGCGTGGACGAGGTATGAAATTGTGAACCTGTAGAGTTTGTTCCTTGGCTGACTCGAAGGACGGATGAACTGCCGAGAATTTTCCGTCGCCAACTCCGAAACATGGAATGGGAAATGTGGCGGTGGCCGTGATTTCTGGGGAACGGGGGGGGGGATTAGGAGGCTGAGCCACTGAGCACCAGCTATGATAGGCTTGAGACTAGTAGGCATCGATCCCTGGCACCTGGCACATCCAACATCCTCCCAAGGGGCCATGTGTTTCTCTGTCAACTCGACGATGCGCCCGCTCTGAATTGTTCAATCACTTGGTGATGCTTGATCCAATGCCTTGAATCTCCAACTTTTTCATTCCTTTTTGCTCGATCCTCCTAGTGCCGTCTTCGACCCCCTTCGACCACCTCGCTCCTTGGCTCCTTGGCTCGCTCCCTGCCCGACGGGCTTACCGTCATCCATCATTCGCCCTCGAGATCGCATTCGACCTGTCATCGTAATTAACCGCCGGTTCCTTCAGTCGAGATGGCTTCACATGGTCAATACGCTCCAGCGCATCTGGTGCCAAAACAACACCATCAGGCCCCCTATGGCTCTCCGCATGCAGTCGTCCCCGGAGGTGTTCCGGCCGGTACCTTCACGTCAGGCACCAAGATCCAGGTCGGCGGCCATCGTGTGGTGATTCAGAAATATCTCTCAGAGGGAGGCTTCGCCCACGTCTACCTCGTCAAGCTACCCAAGCCCGTCGATGGCACCGATTTGGCTGTCCTGAAGCGAGTCGCAGTTCCTGACAAGGAGACCTTGCGGGGCATGCGCATCGAGGTCG
Organism: Fusarium buxicola; assembly: GCA_014899095.1. Classification (NCBI taxonomy): domain Eukaryota; kingdom Fungi; phylum Ascomycota; class Sordariomycetes; order Hypocreales; family Nectriaceae; genus Fusarium; species Fusarium buxicola. Next base: position 1,724 of record JAAVUK010000152.1, on the reverse strand, counting down.
AAACAATGAAGCGCCTCAAGGGCCACCGACCGATCGTCACATATATCGATTCACACGCCTCCGAGCTCAGGGGTGGAGGCTATGAGGTCTTCTTGCTCATGGAGTTCTGCAACGGCGGCGGTCTCATCGACTTCATGAACACCAGGCTGCAGCATCGCCTAACAGAGCCCGAGATCCTCAACATCTTCACCGACATCGCCGAGGGTGTCGCATGCATGCACTACCTCAAGCCCCCGCTGCTGCACCGCGATCTCAAAGTTGAAAACGTTCTTATCACCGCCAAAGGCTCTTCGAAGCGCTTCAAGGTCTGCGATTTTGGTTCAGCTGCGACGCCCCGTCCCGCCCCCACCACCGTCATCGAGTGTCGCCTTATGGACGAAGATGTCCAGAAACATACCACGATGCAATACCGGAGTCCTGAGATGATTGATGTTTATCGCAAGCAGCCAATAAACGAAAAGTCTGACATCTGGGCACTCGGAGTCCTGCTATATAAGCTGTGCTACTACACTACTCCGTTTGAGGACCAAGGCCAATTAGCCATCCTCAACGCCAGCTACAGGTTTCCCAGTCAGCCAGTCTTTTCTGACCGACTCAAGAAGCTGATAGGTACTGTTTCTCGGCCTGGGGTCACTGTTTGATCAAGCTGACTTCGTCTTAGCGTCAATGCTAAGGGAAAACCTACAATCGAGACCAAATATTTACCAGGTGTTGAAGGAAGGCTGCGCCATGCAAGGGCGAGATGTCCCTATCAAAGATGTAAGCACATTATCGCTTGTGCCAGGTTCCACATTGAATATTGACCTGGGCCCAGATTTACACTGGTCGATCTCAATCCCACGGGAGAAACGACAGCCCACAACCCAGGGACCAGAAAGCAGAGCCAGCGCCAGCCGTGGGCGCTGTAATCACACGGGCCGAGCCGCAGAAGCAAGTTATCCCTGAAGTCGTGCCAATGAGAAGAGGACGGCCGAGTGCATCACCAGCTCCGAGCAAGACGGCGCGGAAGCAGGATTCATCTCCGATGCGAAAGGCTGAGGGAGATCCTTTTGCTGCTCTTGACTCCAAGGCCGCTTCGCAAGCCGGATTCGATGAGCTGTCGACGCGGTTCCCTACCCTCGATCAGTTCTCACTGTTACACGACCAGGGTGCCCAGTTTGATTTCGACTCTTCCTCACCAACCGCGCCGCCACCCAACGCCTCATCGGATCTCAACCAGAGAGTTATGGAGAAGCTGGCCGACGAGGCGTTCGCGGTTCCCCAGCCAGATGCGCCACAATCGAGGTCAAGATCCAGGCCACATTCAGTAACGCCTGTTGGACATAAAGCTGCAGTCGCCTCACCTCCTCCGGAGCCGTCGTTGTCAAAGGTCTTGTCCGCACCAAGTAGGCCAGAAGTTAGTAGGGCACAGTCTATCATCAGAAACAACCCAGCGTTGCAGGCTATTTCTTCTCAAACAAACTCGAAATACGTCTCTACTGGCACGATGACAGCAACTCCACCACCCGAGCAATACAACAGAGATCTGAACAAGCCAGCCCAGCTAGAAACTCCCGAGTACACCCGTTCCAGCAGCGCCACGAGGCAACCTGAGCAAAGTACCGGGCAGTGGGGTGCCGACAAATCTCGCCCTAAATTCCCACAACGCGCTTCGTCCTATCAGCCACCTGTGCATGCCCGTCAACCGTCTTCTTCAAGGCCATCCCTTGAGGGCGGCCGCCCTC
>JAAVUK010000151.1:0-15200 GCA_014899095.1 Fusarium buxicola | reverse complement strand
CGACGTGGGCGCCCACGTCGAGGCGGGCAATTGTGAGACCAGGAGTATCGTAGCAACCTTGGGACTTGAGACAGGTGAATCAGTTCTCGACACTGTCATTATTATGAGACTGGTGCTTATACATGGTGGAGGGGATGCCAGCTAAACATACATGTCAATTCGGCCAACGCCATGGTCGTGACCAATCTTGCTGAGGAGCTTGAACAGCTCGACTGACTCGGTGGCCTCCTGATCAGGGGTGGTAACCTCGACAGGCAGACCCTTCTCGAAGTGAACGGTAAAGTCAAAGGGTTGCTCAGGGGCTTCGAGGGGGTCAACGGTCTGGATCCAGAGATCCTTGGGGGGAGTGTGGTCAGGGTCCTCGAGAATGCCGGCTTCGTACGAGCAGTGGACAAGGTTCTCGTCCTGGCTCCATGGGGCCTTGGGAGTGGAGGAGACGGGGATGTTGTTCTCGGCGGCAAACTTCAGGAGGTCCTGTCGGCCTGTATTTCGGTCTGTCAACAAACAAACTTCATCGACAGCTGTCCAGGACGAAAGACTCACCCTGGAACTTGACGCAGAACTCGGGTAATCGCCAAGGCGCGATCACCTTGATGGAGGGATTGCAAGCCATGAAGGCCAGCTCGAAACGAACTTGGCTAGAAGCTATCAGTCCATGAAATACAAAGTATGGCTTGGAATTAATCGTACTCGTTCTGTGATGTGTGTCAGTAACAAATTCGGGCTATCATGAAAGAGTTCGACTTACACCCTTGCCTGTGCAGCCGTGGCTCAGAAAATCACACTCATACTTCTCGGCGACGCGGCTGAGCTCGGGCGATAACAGGCCCAGCCAAGGCGGTGCCGAGGAGGTATCGGTCCTCATAAATGGCATTGCACTGGATAGCTCGGAAGACGATCTGCTCGACAAACTCCTTCTGAAGGTTCCATAACCATGCGCTCAGCACCGAGCGCGAGAGCTTTCTTCTCGACAGCGTCAGTCTTCGACCTGTAAGCACTACGTGATGTTAGATGGAACGGACTTTCTCAGTAATGGCAATACACGTACCACAACCTGGTAGTCAAGAATGAGCCATTTGAGGATGGTGGAGGTGTCAAGGCCTAAGAACATGTTGTTAGCTGAAGCACACCACCTTAGAGCGACCCCAAACGCTAGCTTAAGCTGTTGCGAATCCTTTGTAGGATTGCATAAGAGATCAATGAAGCGTGGTGAGGAACGGTCGAAACAAATGATAGATAGAGAACGAGTGGGTGCAGCCTCTATTAGCCCCTCGGCGATGGGGTTGTGTACCTAGCTTTCGGGAACAATGCTATTTATGCCCCCAGCCATTTCCACCAGCTACTAGATAAAGGAAGGAAAGACAATTGGCCGAAGCGGATAGAGAACAATGGAATCTCATACCTCCAGAGTAGGCACTAGAAGATCGGGTCAGTAAGTGTACACGATCAAGCCAATGTGAAGGGGAAGAGGAAAGCAGTTGCTTACAGACAAACACGGCCTTTTGACATCGTAAAGAATGGACAATATAGAGAAGAGAGAAAGTGAAAACAGAAGAGAGGTGCTCGAGATGGCTATCGAAAGGCGAATGAGGAGTGAAGATTGATGGTTGATCGTGTACGGGAGCGAGCAGCTACTTTATATGTCCAGGGCCAACGAGAGTTTGACTCATATACAGAATATGAAACAGACATATCAGTCGCAGTAAAAAAAACTGCCGAACACCAAACGGCAGAGCGCGCGCACGTTCCTTAGTGCTAAGCATGCCTTCATCATTGGTAGTGATTCACTTAGAAGCTTGGCCTCCGACTATGGGCAAAGGATTTTGGGAGGAGGGATATGGGAGATAAGTAGTATATGTCCAGGCATATTCACCAGGATATTAACATTGACTCTTTTGAATCTTAGTCTTCTATACTTTTTCCAAAGTCATGAGCAAACAATTGCCAATAAAAGAAATGATTTGCTAGGGTCCTGGCCCATCTGGCAGCGAGTTCGGCGGATTCCAAGATTGACTGAACTCAAAAAGTAAAAAAGACATCCATCCATCCATTCATTCCCTTGTGGCACGGGCCGGGGATCTTGACTGAGTTGACAGGGCTCCAGCGTCCAATGACGACAGTGGATTTTGGCCGCGAGGCTGCCTAAGGGCCACTAAATCTCCCTGAGTGGTAGCGATACAAGATGAAGCTTCAGTCATTCTAATTGGCTCATTTCTCCAAGGACAGCGGGCAACGTCACTCCAGGGGCCTCCTTACAGCAGCCTTGGGACCAGACTCAAGGCGTCTCAACCACGAGTCGAGGTCATCTGAACTGTTTTCGTTAGCATCATCGCCATCTTTGCCACAGCCGGAGTCTCCTACTACCTTATGTGCTTCCATCGCATTCTTTAAGCGTTTGGGGACTCATTTTGACTACTTTCGCCACTTTCAGAAGGCTTCCTGCGTACGTAGCTCTTGTCTGCCTTGTCCCCGAGCCCATCCGTACTGTGATTGCAATAAGGCTGACCAGATATCAGAGCGGGCATTTTCCATCTACTCGCCGCCTAGAAACCTAATTTATCACGACTGGAAAATCTTCCAACAAATCGAGAATGCACTCTTGATACGCCCATAACAGAGAACGTCAGCTGTCCTTACGATGGACTACTCGAGACTGCGAGCCGCCGCTTTACGGGATGGCGAGGACGAAGAAGCCGTCACCGTCGATACCCGTGCTTTGATCGATAAGGTGTTGGCGAGATACTCTGGAGAATGGACAACATTGCGAGAGCTCATCCAGAACGCTGCCGATGCCCAAGCAACGACCGTCAGTGTCAAATGGGAAACGCTTCCGTCGACACAAGTGCCTTTGCCGAGTACTTCGAACCGATCCGACATACTAAAGCACGTCTTGTCGAATCATACCCTCCGTCGACTTGTTGTGCAAAACGATGGCCAACCATTCACAAAAACCGATTGGGGAAGACTAAAGCGCATCGCCGAAGGAAACCCGGATGAGACCAAGATCGGTGCATTTGGTGTTGGTTTCTACAGTGTCTTTGCAGATTGCGAGGAGCCATTCGTCAGCTCCGGTAACGAGGCCATGGCATTTTACTGGAAGGGAAATGCCCTGTTCACCAAGAAGTCTCAGCTACCAGCGGACCAGTCGACTCATCACACAACCTTCGTCTTGGATTATCGTAATACGACAACACCCTTACCAAACCTGCTCTCCGTCAGTCAGTTTTTGGCGACGAGTTTGACCTTCGTGGCCCTTGAACAGATCGAGTTCTGGATTGATGACTACCAGATTCTGTCTCTGAAGAAGAAATCATCCCCAAGCGTGGAACTCCCCCTGCCCCGGGACTTGGAAGCGCGTACAAAGGACGGCCTGATGAAGGTAATGAGTGTCGATCGCACAAGCACGCAGATCGATGCGTCTTACATGGCTGCCGTAGGCTGGAAACCACAGGCTGCTGCCTCTACCACGAAATCTGCAGACTCTTACGGCGCCACAGAAGCACCTTCGCTAAGATCTTTCTTTGCAAGGCTTACGTCGACTGCATCACAAGCCGGCCTCAGAACCAAAGCGCAGAACGAAGAGAATGCAGCACAAGTGACGATTTCCGAGGATGTAACTAAGTATTCGTCCTCAACAATCTTCCTCCGGGCGACTTCTGCAAGTATACGCACAAATGTTCAAGCTTCCTTCGCATCTGAGCTTGAGCGAGCCACCAAGAAACCTCCACCAAAGACAACAAAGCTTGCCATCCTGACTTCGACCTACGATGAGGCTCAAGCTTCCCAAGATTCTGCATCATCTGGTGCGCTCGGCAAGGCCACAGACGTCTTCGCCTCCGTACTTCCAAGCAAAAAGCCAGGTGGACGCATCTTCATCGGTTTTCCCACCATGCAAACCACTGGAGCTGGGCTGCACATTTCGGCTCCCTCGGTTATCCCAACGGTAGAAAGAGAAGCCATCGACTTGAATGCCCGCTGGGTTAGGACATGGAACGTTGAGATCCTTCGGGCTGCAGGAATCATCACCAGACTTGCATTTGCCAATGAGATGAGCGACCTCAGCCGCCGAATAAAGCAGATCATGGATAAAGAGACCAAATTCTCCCCGGCCGTCATTGCCAAATTCATGCCAGAGGCTCTCCATATTCTCAAGACCTTCACGTTCGGCGACTCCACGCCCAGTGGCCAGGTTGGTCAAATCATTGAGGAAGCCTTCTGGATCTGCTTCAAGAAGGCGTCGATCGAGACCTACTCAAGCCGAGGTGTGCTACAAACCGCAGACGTCCGCATTGCTTCAGACGAGATGGGCAAGTTCGTCGACAGCATCCCTGTCATCCCTAACGAGATGAAGGATGTACCGTTTGTGAAAAAACTCATCGACTTTGGTCTTATTTCGCATATTACCGTTACGGACGTTAAAAAGGAGTTAGAGACCAAGGCTATGAACAAAGTCCAGTTGATAAACTTTATCAGTTGGGCAGGTAAGAAGAGTTTGAGTGGTGAACTTGATCCTGGCAGCCGAGCAGCTCTCCTCGAAGTCGCCGTCGGTACAATGAGCGACGATGAGGACCAGGGCGAGATCATCGCCCTTGGAAGCATCAAAAACCATCTCATTGCGAACAAGATTCCTGCAAACCTGCCTATTCCACCAACTACCATTCCTCACGCCCTCACGGCCAATTCTCACCAGGCAGAGTTACAGGCTCTTGGATGGGACCCGTTGGATATTCTTCCTTGGCTAAGATTCCTTCTGGAGACCAGTGCTGCCAGATCAGAAGAAGAGAGTCTCACTAGGTCACCCAAGTTTGCCATTCAGGTTTTGGCTGTGCTGTCCAAAAACTGGGAGAACTCAAGCTCGACCGCAAGAGCTACCATTGCCTCACTCCTTCAAGCCAATACGGTAATACCCACGAAACAGGGCATGAGAAAGCCCACAGAGTCCTTCTTCCCCTCTGTCAAGCTTTTTGATGACCTCCCGGTCATCCAAGGGTGTGACAAGATCAAGGAAAGGTTTTTAGTAACCATCGGCGTCCGAAAGACGGTTGATTTGGAGACAATCTTTACAAGACTGCTCAACGCTTCGAATGAGGCAGGGCAACAGAAGTGGAGTCATGTTGAGCTCATCAAATACCTGGCTTCAGTTCGTGAAGACATTCCGGGTGAAGATCTCAGCAAACTCCAACAGACACGCTTTTGCCCGGCTGAGGCTGGTCCAAAGGGCATGGAACCTACCAAGGGATCAGAAACGCTTTATAAGGTGTCGGAGCTCTTTGAACCAAAGGACTCCCTGCGTACTCTGCGGTTACCTATCTTGCAATGGCCTGGCCCTCCTGGCAGTTATCGACCGGGCAGCCAGGAGGCTAGGTTCCTTAACTCCCTTGGGCTTCGGCCTTATCCCTCCGTTCCAGAACTTGTTGATATGATGTCGGGTAAAGACGAGGCTCTTCGCGTCCCGGCTATGACCTACTTCCTTGCAAATCATCAAATCAATGGATATGGATCCTTCCAGCTAGGTGGTAGTCCGAAGGCGATCATGCCTCTAGAGGGCAGTACTCATCTTGTCCCTCCTTCGCAGTGCTTTTACAACCCACGAGCGGCCATCCTAGGCTTTAATATCTTGAGAAAGGACCTCCATGATCACGCTATCGTAAGTCTATATTCAGAGTTTGAAAGGAGACTCGACTGACCTCGACAGAAATTTGGAGTAGCAAGAGATCCGCCCATGGTGGATTGTGCGAATCGGCTTCTGGCCTCGCCCCCCGAGGATCATCGAAAGGCCGTCGCCCTTTTCAGCTACTTTGCGTCTCGGATCACAGAGCTGGGTGTGAACAACCTAGCCAAGCTACGAAATGCCCCTATAGTCCCAATTTCCCGGACTTCTCGATCAGCTGAGAAACCAGTGTCTACTGTATCTCATGTCAGTCCCTCTCGCGTATACCTTGGGACCTCGTCTGCATATGGCGACATCTTTGATTTCGTCGACTTTGGTCCCGAGGCAAATGCGTTCTTGTTCCAGTGCGGTGCCAAGAATGAGCCCACCAAACTAGAGGTGGCACATATGGCGTGCACCGAGCCAGCTCGCCTCCTTGGCGTGCTCCAGAGCTCAGAGAAATATCTTGATCTCCTCAAATCCCTAGCGGAAGCATCTTCAATGCTCCATCGAGATAAGGAACTCTGGAGGAAGATGCGCGCAGCACCCTTCCTTCTCGCTTATAAGGAGCTGGCACCTCCCAAGGGGAAAGCAGACGACTTCGAGGATGAGGATGAGCCTATCAGGCAGTACCAACTGGCCTCTGCCAGCCAGATTGTGATTCTCGACGACATCATCAGCTACCGACTTTTCAAGGACCGCCTCATTTGTGCGCCAGAGGAGGACGCCCTGGAAGCCTTCTACCTTTCTCTTGGAGCCCAGACATTGAGCAGCATCGTTCAAGAAGACATTAGGATCGGACCACACAGTGATAGACAAAAGGCTGCCCTGACCCTTCGCAAACATGTTATTGAGAGATCAAAGATATTTCTCTTCGAGTACGCAAACTATCGACGTGACATCATCAAACACGACGCAAAGTGGTTGGACAAGAATCTTACGGTGGAAGTCGTTCGCTCAGTTGCCTTGAAACGAAGTCTCAAGGGCCAAGTTCAAACTCACACGGAGAAGCGCTCAGCTGCGAGCAAGAAGACCAGCAACGGCTGGATTCTGTACGTGGTTGACGAGGCCAAGCCGGACATGTATCAAATTGGGCAAGCCATCTGCCAGATGCTCCTAAATCGGCCGAATCAGCAAGCATACCTCTTCTTTGAGCCATTCCTTACTCTGGACCTCTACGGTTTAAGGGCTCGTGGATACAATGTTGACCGAATCCTTCGAGCTAAGGCTGCCGAGGCGAGAATCGCCGAGGAAGAAAGGCGAAAGGCACTGGAGGAAGAGCAACGCCAGATCCAGGAGAGGGAGCAGCAGTGGAGCTCCAGGGGATCAGAAGCGAAAGCGGCCGAAGCCGCACGGGAAGCCGCGAGAGTGCCGGAGCCTCTTGGTCCCGCGATGCCAGGATCCTGGGATTCGCCAGAGGACACGAAGCCTGCCCCGAACCAACAAGCCAGGAAGAGCAAGGGGGGGCTATTTTCTAACTTGAGTCGCCGATTCGGCTTCGAGACCCCCGACGAGAACGAGGACGATTCTCGTCAGCACTTGGACAAGTTCTTGGATGCACCCAAAGAGGGAGAAGCTTCTGGCGGCATTGCATCTGATACAGGCAAGCAGTCGCAGAAGGACGAGGGCAGGGTGACGAGCCCTGCGGTGGTGCATCAAAACCTGCTGAACGCCGTCAAGTCGACCCGAGCATACGGATCCAACAGCGTGTTCTCCGAGCCTCAGGTCAACGAAGTCAAAGAGCAGGCGACTTACTGTGACAAGACACCTGCGCAAAACATCACGTTCATGGCTGAGACAGCGAACGGCATGAAGATCTTTGTCTCCAAAGACCTCAAGGAACCCGGCGACTTTTTGTCGAAGCACATCAACAACATCAGCGTCTTTTCCAGCTTGTTGACCGAGGTTGGCAACGTCTACTCCCTGTCTCCCAAGGTACTACACATATTTTACGACGAGACGGGCGGGACAATCGCGTTCAACACTGGAGGCAGTATCTTTTGCAACTTTAGGTTCTTTCTTCAGCTACACGCAGCGCAAATCGAAAGTGCAAGGACAGGGCAGGCAAAGGCAGAGGTGGCGACGTGGTGGTGGGTAGTTCTGGCTCACGAGCTGGCGCACAACCTTGTATCTGTTCACAACTCTGACCACAGCTACTACACGTAAGTTTGGCCCCCCCCCCCTTCGGTTTGCGTGTGTGAGGAGTTGCTAACAGTCCCAGTGAATCTTTCATTCAGCAGTACTTTCCCAAGATGATCGCCAAGACGGTGCAGTGGACGACAAATGCAGGGGCTGCACCATCTCGGAGGTATTTGGAGTCTTCAACGCCTTCTACAACACCCTCTGCAGCAATGCCGTCTACAGCACCGCCGCCTTATCCGGGCGAATCGACTAGAAGCTTGTTAGACTGAGTGGTTTTATGGCATAGCGGGGAGTTTTATAACATTGCATAGGTTGGGTTATACTATGTCTCGGATTGGGTTGCATGGTGCTGTCGTGGACACGGTTATCACTAGATTAAGGGTCTAACTTTGTATAGAGAACTGGATAAACATGGTGTTTTTACTTTCTAGGTGTGCATCGTTAGGCTTTCCATAATGGTCCGAGGGCTCTGTAAGTGTTGAACTTGGCTTGATGGTGGGAAATTTGTAGCCAGAACAACAATGAGCGTCCCCTTGGTAACACTGAATTATAACCCAAAGCCTCACTCCCAACCTGATCCACCGCATCTTCAAATTCACCCTAAACTCCATTACGTACCTAATCATCACAAACATGTTCACTACAGTCGGTAAGAGTGCGCCAAGTTTACGACACTGATAAGTGCAGGGTAAGGAACATGGTTGAGCACGGGGCTCACGTGATCCTGACCGCGACCAATCAACTCGGCTGTAATTGAGCTTGAACCCGACGGATCTTCAAGACCACGACCTCACCTCTCGGCAGAGCCGCAACGCACGCAACGCTCACGACCTCGCACTCGGACGAAACCACGGGAAACCCACTCTATACTACACGCCCGAAAACCCGACGGTTAATTGCCCATCATGGTGCACCGCATCGCCTTCTGGAGCCTGTTCGGTACGTCTTGTCCTGCGCCAATACTATACCCGCCTTAGCCGATCGGACCCAACACAACAAAAAGAGAAGAAAAGGAGAGAGAGCGAGAGAAACGTTGCTAACGGCATGACAGGCGTCGGCGTGCGCTTTTGGCAGATCGGCATTGAGATGCGCCCCTTCTTCAACAAGTCCTCCCTCTGGGCGTATCCCGCGTACGCGCTCGGCGGTGCCAGCTTCGGATACTGGCTGCAGGGCGTCGACGACCGACAGACGTCGACTCTGCTCGACCGAAAGGCGATCCTCCTCGAGAAGCGGGCGCGCAAGGCGCAGCGGGATGCGGAGAATGCTGCTCCGGCGGAGGCTTGAAGGGATAAGAACCGAAATAAATAAGATACGGGGCGTCCCTCGACCGGCATGATTTGAGGAGGAGAAGACGGATGAATGGAAGCTTGTACATTTGTGATATTGGGAAATAGAGCGTCGCAATGGGACGTTGGGTTTGAAGCACAAATCAGGTCCAATTGTGAAGATACTGTGATGGTATGACATAGTTTTGTTGATGGAGTTGAGCTCCGGATGATCTCGAACTCGAAATACATGACTCGATCACAGATGCTGGACCTGGGACGGGCTTTGACCTTGTGAGTTGGTCTCATCAAGCTTCTAGTCATTGATTCTGCCCACTTTCAAATAACAAGGTGCCGCATCATCCACCTGGTTCAATACCGTTTTACTCAATTCACAATCTACAACTCCTCTAATTTTCTTAGAATGGCCGGCACAGACGTCGCAGAAGAATTGCCCAGCTCCGTCACCACCACCGAAATATACTTGTCCCGCGTAGTATCAAACAGCAACCGGAACCCAACATCCGTAGACCGCTCAGGGTCAATCTCGTTATAGGTGAGCGAGTCGATGGACACACGCTCCGTGAAGTTGATGGTCTCACACAGGGCGACGACTCGAACGCCCAGGTCTGTGGCTGCAGTGGAAATGTCACACGAGCCTGCGCGGGCGTACATGGCACCATTGCTAAAGATGGCCTCTGCGGCGAGCAGGACCTGGGTGGTCTCAGAGAGGTGTGTTCGCAGGGCGCCGAGGTCGGATGCGTAGGTGACGTGGATACCAGCAGCGGCGAGCTTCTTTGCGAGATGGATGCCGACGCGCTCATAAGGGTCGTCGACGAGAATAACGCGGAACCGCTTCTTGTCTGCATGGGCCTGAAGGAGGGTGCGCTCGACGAGGTTGTGGTGGGCGTAGGTGAGGATGACATCGTCGTCGACGATCATATCGGTGGCGGTATTGACGATGACATAGTCTGCGAGGGTGATGCGCTCGCGGATGAAGTTGTCGATGGACTCGTACAGCAGTTTCTTGGAATCCCAGTCGGGCAGGTCAATGTCCACCTTGCTAATCTGGAGCTTGAGCCACCGGATGGCGTTGCCCATGGAGAAGCACATGGGGCGGCATGCTGTGAGGTACTCGATCTGGGGGTTGAGGACGTGAGAGGTGAAGTGGCGGGAGAAGGTACTGCCATGGGGAGTTTCATAAGACTCGATGACCTGGAACACATTAGAATTTTTTACTTGACGGTTATATACCGAGAGCAAACATACCTTCTTGAAGGCCAGCAGGGTCGCCTCCAGTCGAGTGATACTGTCACTGATGGCAAAGGCGCTCATGTGCTCGCCGAGAACTAACACGGCAGGGTGGACGTCCTTATCGGCATGCGTCATATCTATCCGCCGAGCCATGGACAGATGGCTAAAGCAGTCTGGTATCGAGGGCTTCGAGTCCTTAGCCCCGGCCGTAGTTGAGGCTGATCGCAGCGGGAGCTTCGCGCCGCCATGGCCATGCTGCCCATGCCCATCCTGCTTGGGCTTTGCCTTGCCGCCTTTGCCTTCACCAGCAGCCGCCTGCTGGCCTCCTTGCGCCGGGCCCTGCGCAGTCTGTACAGCCTTGGCTTGTGCGCGCCTGGCAGCCTTTTCCTCCTTGGCCTTCTTCTTCAGCTCGGCGCCCGATAGCTTCTTCTCGCCGGGGGCGGCTGGCTGCTGGTCCTTAGTCTGGCCCTTGTTCTGTTCCTTTTTCTCCATCTCCTTCTTCTCGGTGGTCTGCGGCGCGGGGGCCGGCCCGCCAGCTTCAGTGGCCATAGGTAGGGAGGACTCGAGTGGTTGCGACCAGTGGGAGGTGATGTCGAGGAAATGGGTTGCTCGAGGGCGGGGCACCTCGGGGCTTCAGAGCCTGAGCGCTATGCGCGTCGACGTGAACGAGTGAGGGACCCAAAAGACAGTCACTGTCTTTAGTCTTCCAAGAGAGTAGTTGAAGATTATCTAGTCGAAATCGGTCGTAAATGGTGAGAGCGCCGCGTCGTTGGGGTGTGGTTTGTGACGAGGGTCGCTGGGCTTGAGGCTTTGAGTCACTCGAAAATAATGATTCAGACCAGGATCTGAGATGGAGAAGTGCCCCGCACTAACAAAGACGTGGGCAGCAGAGCCTCAAGAGAAGGCCAAACCCCATATCACATTGGACGTGAAAAGCTGTCAGAAATGACGTCCTCTAAGAAATGGAGTCTGGATAGAATGTTTGCACCCTCTGGTCATGTCGACGAGTCCTCGGTCGTACAGACAGCATCGTGTCGTGCCAACCGAGCATGGGCATTTCATCACTCCGGCCGAAATGAAGAGCTACGAACGAGTCTATCTTGATGTCGCAGCTCCTCAGCGAGATCGACCAACAAATTGAACAGGTTCATGGCAACGCGACGCGTAGAAACACACAGCTGGCGACATTCTGGCGTTCAGATATTTCCACGTTAGTCAAGATTTCAAACAAGTCCATCACGTATCAACTGGAAACAAACAATCCCGTGGCAGTAACGTGTTTCTCCAACGTCTCGGTCAGACGCGCCTCGACACAAAAAATCATCACGACACATCTTTACTCTCCTTCACCGCCAGCTTCCTTCTTCACGTCAGTCCTAAAAGGACCAAGCGTAATGAAAGAAAAATCTCCCGCAGGAAAGATGAGTTCCAAAAATTCCCTCGCCAGGCGAACCCAACGAGGAGCGGTCAGTGTATAGTTTTCAACTAGCAAAATTCCTCTCTCAGCTTATCGCTTCACGGAGAAGGAAAACGCCCTTGCACTTGGATGGAGAAGAAAGGAAGAAAAGAAACTGAAAGGACGGGACGGCACACGAGATTTTATACCTGCTCTGGATCACTCGCGCACGGGCCACGACGGCAGATTACCTAAGGCACCAAGGCAGGAATGCGTGTGAATTGATTGGAGCTTGAGCTTACTCGGGGCAAGCCGCGTCCAGGCACCAGCCAGGGCCCACCAGAAAGACACAGGCAGGCGCAGCAGCCATTTCAGCCGCAGCAGGCAGGAGCAGGCGGAGCCAGAATGGGGAAGCCACCACAGAAACTACAGGGCACACGACACTGGGCCACACTGAGCCACCCACTGAACCGGCCAGTGACCCCAACATCAAGTGGCCTCTCAATGCGGGCACGTTAGGACAAGTAATACCTACAAATGAACTTTCACCTGCATGTTATGTCGTTCGCCTCGATTATACTTTCAGTGATGAAAAGGCTTGAAATGTGAGGCAGAATGAAACACAAAACGCCTTTCTTCTGCGAGGTTTTCAGTAGGTTACGAGGCTCACCGAGCGAGCGCTGGGTTTGAGTCACGCCAAGCCACAGTCGATCACTGAGGTGCGATACCGCTATCGCACCCCAAACCGAAACCTTCGCCTTCAAAGCAGCCAGCAGCAGCAACATCACAGGGACGAGCATCAAGCGCCATGAAGAAATTCACTCGCGCATACTCGTCGGCGACGACGACCCTCGGCGCAAATCCCATTCCCGCCTCCAAGGTCAAGTACGTTCCCACCTCAGGAACGTACCCTAAAGGCTTCGTCGCCTCGGGCATCTTTGTCGGTGTCAAGCCTGGCAACACCAGCAAGCCCGACCTCGCCATCATCACCTCGGACCGTCCCTGCGCTGCTGCTGGCGTCTTTACAAAGAACAAGTTCCAGGCTGCTCCTGTCACTTTCAGCCGGAAACTGCTCCAGCAGAAGAAAAATGCTGGCCTACGCAGTGTCGTGATCAACTCGGGCAACGCCAATGCCGTCACCGGCACCGGAGGTCTTGAGGATGCTACCAATATGGCCCGCACCACGGACCAGAGGGTTGGTGATGAGGACTCGACGCTCGTCATGAGCACTGGTGTCATCGGTCAGAGGTTTGTGCCTCTCAATTGAGCTCAATTGACGCTTCAATTGCTCATGACTAACTTCATGTCAGGCTGCCCATCCAGAAAATCGTTGACCACATTCCTGTGGCGTATCACAAGGCTGGCGACTCTCACAGCCACTGGCTCACCTGCGCAAAAGCCATATGCACCACCGATACTTTCCCCAAGCTCATGTCTCGAACCTTTGAGCTGCCATCTTCGCCTGGCGTTGAGTACCGCATCGCTGGTATGACCAAAGGCGCGGGCATGATTGCTCCCAACATGGCAACCCTTCTCACGATCCTGGCCACTGATGCCCCCATTGCCCCTGCGGTCATGCCCAACGTTCTCCGATACGCTGTGGACCACTCCTTCAACGCCATCACTATCGACGGTGATAGCTCTACTAATGATACCGTTGCTCTCCTTGCTAACGGTGCTGCTGGCGGCAAGGAGGTCACCTCTGAGCAGACCCCTGACTACGAGGCTTTCAAGGGTCTCCTTACTGAGTTCTCCGCTGATCTGGCCAAGTACATCGTTCGAGATGGTGAGGGTGCTACCAAGTTTGTGACCATCCGTGTCGTCGACAGTGCCTCTGAGGAGGCAGCCCGCCAGGTCGCTCGCTCTATCGCCACTTCGCCCCTCGTCAAGACTGCTCTGTACGGTAAAGATGCCAACTGGGGCCGCATCCTGTGTGCTGCCGGCTACGCTCTGATTTCTCCTCCCGGCCAGCCTATAAACGACGTCCCTGAGATTGCCCCTGAGCGCACCAACGTCTCATTCATCCCCACCGACGGCTCGACTGAGCTGAAGCTTCTGGTGGACGGTGAGCCTGAGCAGGTCAATGAGGAGCGGGCGAGCGAGATCTTGGCGATGGAAGATCTGGAGATTCTGGTCCGGCTGGGCACCGGTGACAAGTCTGCTGTGCACTGGACCTGTGACTTTAGCCACGACTACGTGACTATCAACGGCGACTACCGAACTTAGGCAGATGGCGAATAGGCACGCAGACGGAGCTTTTGAATACAGCGATTAGACTTGTTGATCCATACAACTCATTGTTATTTCATCTCGACATTTGTTTTCCGTGAGCTGCATGTGTCCGTCCCTCTCATGATGTTTTCAAGATGTCATGTATAACCAAATTTGTTCACATGTTTTCTCGGCTCCTATAAACACCCTAATGTCTAAATCTAGCCAAAACTGAACACTCATCCTGAACTCCAGAGCCTACCCGTTTTTTTTTACGCAGTCAGGGTACCCTTGGTGCTGGGTACTTCACCCTCCTTGCCCGGTATCCTCGTAGTCGCGGCTTTGATAGCCAGGGCCAGCGCCTTGAAAGCGCTCTCAGCGCGGTGGTGGTCGTTGTCACCGTGGAGGCAGTGAACGTGCAACGTGACACGAGCGCCCTGGGCAAAGCTCTGCATGCAGTGGGGGACCATCTCGGTGCTGAGCTGGCCGAGCCACTCGCGCTTCAGGCCGAGGTCGACGACGCTGTAGGGGCGGTTGGAAAGGTCGACAACGGCACGGGAGAGGGCCTCGTCGAGGGGAGCGTAGGCGTATCCGAATCGGGCGAGGCCGGTGGGGGTGCCGAGGGCTTTGGCGAAAGCGTAGCCTAGGGCGATGCATACATCTTCGGCGGTGTGGTGGTCGTCGACTGTGAGGTGAAGATGTAGATGTCAGTCACAAGTCGGCAGCGGAGGGAGGGAGGGCGGGACGAACTGTGCAGGTCACCCTTGCAGTTCAGGGCCAGGCTCCAGCCGGAGTGCTTGGCCAGGGCATGGAGCATGTGATCGAGAAAGCCAATGCCTGTGTTGATGGCAATCTTTTGTGACTTGCTGGCCTGGGAGGCATGGTTGTCACCGTCATTGAGGAGGCGGGAGTCGGTGTCGGGGGGAAAGTCGCCGCCGTCAAGGTTGAGAGCGAGTTGGATCTTGGTCTCGTTGGTGTCACGGGCGAGAGCAGCCCAGCGGGTAGACTGAGAGGAGGCCATTTCGACGGTCTTTGACGGTCAATTGAGACAAAAACACTATAGATATTGAGAGGTTGATGTCCGTCTCAAGATCGAAAATCTCAAGATCTAAAAGTTGCCGGCTCCTGTATCGGCGAGTGCCAAATCGACGGCCTCTGATACGCTGCATCTATCCTCCCCCGCTACCACCTTCTTTCCCAGCGAGGGGCGCTGTAAACAGAGGGGGCGACCTGCGCTGAAGCCACTGTAGGCTACCCCGCCGCTGCTGCCACACCCTGCCCG
>JAAVUK010000150.1:0-14404 GCA_014899095.1 Fusarium buxicola | reverse complement strand
GTGTTAGTTCTTTAACAAATTTATTGTTATTTTCCTTTTAAACACGGAACCAGGTAGATCAGATGTACCGTAAACATCCACAGACCCTGACAAACCCAGGATCCTCTCCTCTTCAGCGACACGATCAGATCCAACGCTGATCCTCAGAGCAAGTACTCTGATGATAAGATCAAAAAAGCGCTCGAGCCTGTCGGAATCTGGTCTGTCATTTAAACAAAGATTGGAGAGGACAAAGGCCCGCTCGATGACAAGATAGATGAGAATTCCCTATCTCACGGTCACAGGCAACTCTTCTGCCTTGCCAGATCCCTCCTCAAACGAAGTTCTCTACTCATCCTGGATGAGCCAACAAGTAGGGAAGCTTTTCTCACCAGCAGCTCATAGTATTCTTTCACTGATAGTTTTGTAGTGTCGACACACAAACAGACGCCAGGATCCAAGAAGTCACCTGGTCAGAGTTTTCTGGCTGCGCCATCATCATGATCCCTCACCGCACTGATACGCTGCTCCACTTTGACAAGGTTGCGGTGCTTGATAGGGGTGCTCTTGTGGAGTTTGGGGTTCCTCAGGAGTTGTTGGTAGATAGAGCGAGTGCCTTTGCAAGACTGTATCGCGTGGACAAGCAAGAAGACTAAGACGGGATAGATCCTTGCTTGTTCTTATATGTCAGTGGCGAGCTCAAACAAACAGTGAATTGAAGATTATGGTTACAATCATCGCAACATGTTAAGGATAGTTGGTTCCTCAGCAGCGACAAGCCTAAAGTCACTGCTGTCTCTGAAAATCCATGGCTGCTTATGTTTCTCAACCACTGAATCAAGACAGAGAGATATTAGAAGATTCAGTTAGCTGGTTTGAGTTTGAGGCACAACGCCGCTCATCGACACTGACTTTCCTCGGCTTTCTGGCTGAGCAATGGTCCTGTACGTTATTACAAGGATTGGCTGAGATCGGTGTACGTAGCTCCTCGACGCAGTGAATATGATAATGTGACTACTTTAGTGTTCCCTCTCTGGTTTGAGCCGTTGGCTTTAATCACTCAGTTTAGAAATAATAGATACAACGCATTCATGAGCTTCTACAGAATGTTCCACGGCTCAAGTGTGATCATGCCCGATTGCGGCTCATAGTTGACTGGATTACTGCCACAGCACTTGGTAAACTGCGCCACAAGATGTGAATGTGTTGTAGAATCAAGTATAAATACCTGTCTCTATCGAACGCATGTAGTCTCTCATACTGAACTCCCAGGCAACAATATCAGTATCGACTTCCCAGTTTATAATTAAACTGAAATACATACGAGCAGCTTGCACCAGTTATCAACACTACAAGCTATCACGGGACATGTGCCAGGGAATCGTCTTCTTTGCCGTCTGTCCCACGTGCCGACAGAGGCACGAGGTAACAAGAGCCTACGAGCCCATGTGAACGGAAGAAGAAAACGCAGAGGTGCCCACGTACGGAGCTTGTAGTCGAGGCGTGGTTTGGATAGCTCGACAGATAGCCCCTTTACCGTCATGGCCTACGCGTCGTTATTGTCGTAACTGCCGCAAAGCTTCGGGCAACGCTCCTTGACGCTTCTTCGCGAGATGTAGTGGTCGTCGATTTGGATTATCTGGGAGAGACAGAGGCTCAGGATAAGGGGATAGAGCTCGTCGGTAGATCTGAAGGTTAAAGAAAACTGCAAGAACGAGAGTTTATTCCTAGGCCTAACTATTTGTAAACCCGAACCGCAATACTCCAAGATGTGATCTGAGAGTTCCGTGTGTCGGGCAAGACAGTGTTTAAGAACTTTGTATCCAGGCTTAGGGCGGGTGTTGGTCGCCTAACTGAAATCCATTACGTTCCTGTGAATGCTGCAGCATCACTGGATCGACATGTTGTCCTAGAGAATGAATGACCTCAGTTTTCTTTTTTGAATAGCTGAAATCACAAACCACGGCTTATGGGTTCTTGTGTTTATCCCGAGGATCCTTAGTCGAGGGCTACCGGAGCATGGGTGAGGACACCCATTTGCAATCCAGCTTTTCCATGCACATATGTACATCCTGTGATCTGATTCGACAGGACTCAACGGCTTTGTATTTTCAAGGATGTTCCATCGGCGCGAGAACAGTCTCTTGAGGGCCTATTATTGGTGCTCTGCTTTCTCCCAGCTTGTTCACTGCGGAAGAGAACACCTCTTGCAGGGTCTTTGTCAAGATACCACTACGTGTAATTATGTTCATAACCAGTTGACATGCCGTTCTTGCTTAATATTTGAGACACAATGACGGCCTGTCGAAAGAGCCGGACAATGGCTGCTCATCCTGAACAGCCAAGAAATCTCTACGCAGTCAGACAAAGAAATTACTTAGTGAGAAATTTTCCCACCCCTAACAAGGCTCACCAAATTTAAACCATATTGCCATCAGTATGCCATTTGATGTGTATAAAAGCGACATGGAGCCACGAGCTCTGTCTCTCCATCATCCCGTCTCAATTCTCAGAGAACTACGACTCCCAACAACCATTCAGCAACACCAGAAACACAACAACCGACTCATTTCTAACACAAACTTCTAACATCACCATGTGCGAAATTGTGAAGTGGCAACGTGAGTGCGAGCACTGCGGTGGCTATCAAACTGTCGAATACCATGACTTTTCAACGGAATCAAGCAAGAAGCAACATTCGTCACAGGAAAAGTGCACCCATCGACACACTCAATTACCCGATTCGCGCCTGGAAGATACTAACGACAATTGGGTTTGCCGGTCTTGTCGTTCTAAGGCGAATATGAAGAGCTTAGAGCTCCAGCTGAAGATCATGGAGGAAAGGAAGCAGAAAAGCAGCTGAGCAGTACCCTTGTACCGCTTGATACGGGGGGGGGGGAACAAAGTAAGTATGAGGAATCAGGTATGTGATTGTAGAATTTATCTGTTGTATCATCAAACAGTGCTAGAAGATAGTTCCACAAGTTGCCTTTTGGCTGCCTCGTAACTGATGGCTCAATCAAGTGTCTGACCGTGACTCAGAGTGGCTAACAAATTGACGCGCTCGCTTCTTTACAGGTCATTTCTAGGCTCGATTGTTCTGTGCTTCATTGCAAAATGCTACGCGTCGCGATTTCAGGAACCGTTTGTCGTATGTGAATGCCAAGTTCCATCTCTTTGTTAGCATTATAAATACCACCTTTGTCTCATTTGCGTTCTTCGCTTTCTTTGTTCTCTGCTATACTCCTTGTTTATCTTCTACATGGTCGAGAAAGTTCCAGAGAGCGAATATTTATACAATACCTACCGTTCCCTCCCTAAAAGACCCTTCCTTTCAGCAACGGAGAATCATATAGAACAGAAGCCCGCAACATGTGCCAGACTCTTGTCCTATACAGGACATGCGCTCACTGTGAAGTTCGGTTTCGCCTCTAGGAGACGGCGAAATTCCTTCCAGACTGCGATGACTGTGGCACCTATGGCCGAGGTGCATGCAACGAGGGTGTGACACTTGCCCTTCAGCCACATACCGACGAAGATAGCCGCACGTTCGTCTGCAAATCTTGCGAGTTACAGAAGCTATTTCACCAAGCAGCACGATGGCTGTCGTGGATGCGATTATGGGAAAGGTGAATGGCTTGTTGGTGTCAGCAAATAAATCCCACAGACGGCCATTTCAATATTTGGGACTGCTTTTCTTTTTCCTATTTTCCAGTTTTAGGACTGGTCCCCAATGTAACATTCCCAGGAGTTGGGTAATTGAAGTAACTGCTATGGGTTTTCTGGGGACGTCTAAGCTCGCCTTGTTGTCAGGTTCGTCCTTGTAAACAACTGGCTGAACAGCTAGAGCTAACAGAAAGATGAAGTCAGGACAACAAGCGAGCCATCTGAGACGAAGCGAGGGAAAATACAATCCGAGCATTGTAATGCGGAACACTCTTCTCGAGTAAGTCTGATTGAGCTCGAGCCGATCTCAAGCGGGTATACTAACCAACACCATAACAGAGGGTCAGAACGCTACAAAGTCCCATCCTAAGCATTAGGACATAACAAGTGAACAAGGAAATATCGCAGTACCAAGGATCTTGGGAACAACATATGCCGGAAACATGACTGCAATCAATGCTGGTCAAGAACCCAGCCAATTCCAAGACTTGGACTTATCTTGCGGGTTATAGTATTAGAGCATGACCATCTACTCTCATTATCATTGGTTGGAGCGCAACAGCTTAATCAGACATGATGGAGTAACATAGGTACGTATGAAACAACAAGTTTTGCGCCTGAGTCCAGAGTAGCCTTGCCACAGTAAGTCGTGAAGACTTAGTAGAGCTTTATTAAACCCCATACGTCCAGTCCCTCCCCGTTTCTGTCGGTATTAGTCCTGCACTGGTTTCGTTAATTATTATTCTTGTTTACCCCGGCGTCTGTGAGGCCTTTCTTGCTTCCGGTTTGCTCACTCTATTCTATTGTGAGAAGAGAATAAGTCACATGGAACTAGGAAAGCTCACGAGCCTGAGCGCCCTCGCGTATGGCCTTGATGGCCGTGCCTGGGGGAATATACCGCCATCTGCCACAACCTATATAGTCCTTGCTACCAAGACGTTCAGCGAGGGTTCATGTCGGCTAGCTTCAGGAGGAGGAATGCAGACCCTCCGGCCGGTGACTCAACTCATCGACTCTGAACATGAGCATAACGTGGCCACCAAGAAGACTCCCATTTCTGGTGCCTGTAAAGGGAAACAGGACTGGAGTATTTTATCCGAGGTACCCATATTGATGGGAATGGTAAATGAGCCTTGCCAAGATGTCAGTTCAGCCGTGGCTTCTACGTTCTGAGGTTACCCTGCCTCTTATAACTGCGTTGAGAACATGTGATTTAGCAAGGCAACCGATCGACATTTGGGGCTTACGTCAAACTCTTACAGATGTTCCGCATTCTTGAATCAGAAATCCGACATGTCAGCTGCCTTTGGTCCGGAGTAGACGTTGTGTTTAGCGTCCCGTCAAATCTACAACAGATAGTCTAGCTCCATCAGGCTTTGCTCAAGTTTGAAGCTTTGTATTTTAAGGCAGAGTGAGTTTATCAAGATAAATTGAAAGCGTGGCGGCGGCATTTATTCAGCTTCAAGCCACCACGTCTGGGCATCAACCTCAGCTGAAAAGAAGCAACGCATCTAATAGACGACAGGCTAGGCACATGTGAAGGGATGAGTTATTAGACCTTATCTGCAGGTATTTATTAAGAGTCTGAAAGATCTCATCAGTCTGACGTTGATCTCTCAATTTCTCGGTAAAGTTCTGGCATCTGATAAAAAGAAAACCAACAGAATTTACGGCCATGCCGTATCAGGTCTACCAGGGCGTCTGGACTGATTGGAGCCGTGGCCCAGTCTCCGGCTCAACTATCACACTCTCTGCCCGTGATGGCGGTCTTCTCCTCGCCTTTCTTGCAGTCTTTGTTACTTTCGTTGCTGGTCGAACGTGGCGTATCGTCATTTTTGCCGTCCATCAGAGCCTGGCGTCCGGAGGCAAACACGATGGCTTGCACTACCAACGACAAGTTCATACTACGAAATTCAACCTCGCCAATGGCTGCAACATGGCTCTTCACCCAGCAGCTGTGGCACTGGCGTCAGCGTGCAAACCGGGCAGTCCTCAGGACTCTCCCTTGGGCGATTTGCGGCATCATGTACATGACCCTATTCGCAGTTGCAGCCATCTTCTCATCGAGCATTTCCACAGATGCAACTGAGTTTCGGCTCCTCGCCGCTACCAACTGTGGCATTTTCATGCCGGCCGGCAGAGATGAAGTCCAGGGGAAGGAATTATTTGATAATCAACTGGCCTCAATCTACTCCCGGCAATGCTATCACAACTCCTCTTCGACCTCATGCAATAGTCTGCCTGTTCCCTCGATACGCTGGACAAATGAGTCTGTCGATTGCCCGTTTGCAGATGCTATCTGTTACGGCACAAGAGGTTTCAGGATGCAGACCGAGATGATTGACTCGCATTTCCACCTTGGCATCAACGCACCTGAGCATAACCGCATCTACTACTCGAGAGAAACAACTTGCTCGCCTCTCATAACTCAACCAGGTTTCGCTCAACACGTAGACGGGAACGAGGCTAAAGCGTTCGGCTGGCCCGATGACATACTCATCAAGTACCTATACGGGCACCGAAACGGCCAGAACTACACCCACATTTACAACACCTACGGTCAGAACATGCAGATAGGGTACAATACGTGGATCTATTACTCCCTGTCTTCGAAAGATGACACCATCTGGCGACCGATAGATGCCCTGGTTCTTGAGAACAGGGACCTTACGCTACTACTCATCGCGCCTAATTCCGTCATACATTCACAACCAAACGATGATCCAGTGTTTGCAGCTAATGTCAAACTGCATCTGGACGGTCTGGGCGGCCATCGTCCAGACCGCTTCCTCAGTCCTATCGCGTGTGTAGATGGTCATCAGATATGCAACTCCAACAACGGCATGTGCACATCTTCACTCGGCAGTGCAGAGGTTGCCACCGGCGCTAGGGACGAGGATGTTGGACTCAATCCGACTCAGCTGGCAACTGTGGGGAGGCTCACGACGGCCATCTCGTCGTCTACTTTCTACCATCTGACCTGGACACGGACGCAAAGCTTTCTCAAGGCGCAAGAGCTCGTTGCCGGGCTCACGCAGTTGTCCCTGCCTTCGAACCAGTGGGAAATTGAAATGAGCTCTTTACTCGGAGATGCTTTGGCCAAATTGCAGCATCAGACATTAGAATACGTCACGGGGCCTTCTGCGCCAGTGAGGGGCGCCACGCTCAAGCCGTGGGAGGCTTTACCGGGTACTTCGTCTGCGACGTCTGACAATACCAGAGGCCTGCTGAAAGGCTTGTGCGAGTCTCAGAGAGTGAGGAATACCCAAGGCACAATCAACTTTTCCGTCCTTGGGCTCTCCATTCTGTTGGGGATAGGCTCAGTTATCGTTGCAGGATCGTACGTAATAGAACCTGCGACGCAATTCCTCCAGAGGAGAACCAGGCTTGGAACACTCAAAGCGAAGAGATGGGAGCGTGATGAGAATCTTCAGGTTATGCGGCTGCTTCACGAGATCAGAAACGCTGGGCTGTGGAAAGGGACGACTCAATTATTTCCTACAACGGAGACGAACAATAGTTTTGAATTTGATGAGGACTACCTAGGTTGAGAAGACTTTTTTATCCTAAAATGCTGTTCGGGTTTTAGAGATGCTGCATAGCAGGTTGCGGGCGCTCCCTGGGCTTGAACTATATCGGGACCGACGGGAGTTTTACATATCAACAAAGACTTTTTATTTATTTACGAGGGCGAGGAAGACGGATTTAGTGGTCCCACTCTGGTGGTTTGAGGGCTAAGAGTATAAATGGATGGGCTACTTTCCGAACTCACTAAGCAAGATTGATGAAAGAATACAAAGTATGTCAATTAGAGTGAAAGTCATTGGGTTAAGAGGAAGCCGACAGTGAGAGTCGCTAGCGTTGATGCCTCACACTTCGCCCGTCAATTCCACAAATCCGACGTTACTACGTATTGCCTTCCTGTCACTGAAGTTGAGGAGAAGGCTACTTTCTGTTGCTTGCGCGTGAAACAAGGATTATATTGTCATATTCAGGTAGGGGCATGTGGCCGCGGGCTTCAACAACATCATGTTGACAGGTGACTATAGCGTTGAGTTATCCTTCAACCCGGCAAGTAGGGTAACTCGCTCGTCCCTGCTGGCAGGATGCGCATCGTTGGCTCGAGTCAACTTTGCTGTCGTGGCAATGGCCATTGGATGTAGCAATATAGAATACATACACGCATAAATATGCGGTACTCTTACTTCAAACGACAAGAAATACACCTACATAAAGAAACCAACATCATATGTACGCACTTTCCGTGGGAATTCCCGTCCTGGGAGATACCAAGTGAGCACAGTGTCTGGCTTGTTGAAATCTGATGCCATGATAATCTAATTTTATACTCAATGTTCTCAACCAACAGGCGCTGTGGCAGAGTGGTCTAATGCGCTAGGTGCGTCATCCTCTCATTATCAATTATTAAACAGTGTGCTAATACCATGACAGACTTGAATCCTTGAGATCTAGTTCCTTCGGGAGCACCGGTTCGAACCCGGTCGGCGTCGCTTGAGATGTTGCGATATTTTTTTGTCAACGTGCCGTCCAGTTGCGTCAACTCCCAAGATATGTATTGCTACGGTTGGCTTGTTTTTTTATTTTAAATATTAACATTTGCTGTTCAAACCGTAGCACAGACGATGGCATAGCGGGTTATGTCGGGCGCACCCCGCACCAGGAAGTAGAGACATGAGCAAGAACCCACCCTTGCAATATTCAGTAAGGCTCCCCCTTCCTTGCAGATTGTCAGCTCTACCAGATTCCCTACATCAGTGTTCTACTCTGTGCTGAAGTTGCCAATCTCTGGAGATTCAGTCCGCAGCTTTCCTGCTCTGGAAAGAAAAGTACGTAACCCCCGCAACTTAAGGTTCATAGTTTAAGGTTGATGCGGCCCGGCACGGCTTGACGCACCTTCTACGTTTGTCACCTGGTACACGTCCACGCGGGTTGCACGAAGAAAATAAACACAGCACACTACGAGGGTTAGAGACAATGGAGACGATGATCTTTGTTGGCGGATTTACGAGGTCTTGCAAAAGTCTTTTGTCTGGCCGTCTGGCCGTATCTGGAAGTGTGGGTGATGAGCGAATCATAGGGATATTTGCACTGAATCCTCCTGTTCAAATAGAATATACAGCAAAGGCAACTGTCGGATGTAAGGCGTCTATTCAGGCATTTGTTGTAGGTAGGTAGTACATGTCTGCGCATGCGGCTAGCTTTCAATGCTAATAAGACAGACAGCAAGCTAACCATTGTCGTACCAGACTTCTCTCGCGTCACGCACTACTGAAGCCGCAGAGGATCGTCAGGCATGTAGTCATCTGTTTCATATCCATCGTTGTCTCTGGGTTCTTCTCTTGAAAGCTTCTTAGGCGGCTTGACGAACAACAGGGCCACCCATGCGAGAGAGCAGAGGAACGCGACGTAAAACCACGGCAGACCTATCCACAACCCCCTCCACTTCAAGCCTTGGTCGAAACACCAGGCTAGAACAGGTCCTCCAATGAAAGATCCCACCACTTCAACCATGCCGATCAGAGCATACAGTCGCGAGGTATACTCGGGCGGCACGTAGTGAGTGATAGTTGCGCGGGCCAGAGGATCATCAGCCGCGCCAAATGTCTTAATGAAGAGCCCGAACAGAAATATGACGACGTTGTGACTCGCTCCTTGGACAAGGGCCCCAAGAACGAGTATACAGGTTGAAAGTCGCGTCAGAAACAGGTCCTTGCCGAAGGGAGTCATGCGGAAGCGCGGTGACATAAGAATCTCGGAAACCTTGGGTAGACCACCAAGGATCACAAGGTTAAGAATTCCAAGAGGAGAGAGCATCAGACTAACGTCGGCCAGCCTCCACTTGAAATGCTTGCTGATGTACTGACCCAGGGTTGTCGTATAAGCTGTGAATCGAGCGTGCTGCATCGAGAAGGTCACTAAAATCATAACAACGCTTACGTTCTTCAGCATACTGAAGGAATGCACGAGTTCATTGACCCCGTGAGCCATGTAATCCTTGAAAGTGACAGAAGCAGGCCTATCAGCCTGGCCTTTCTGATGCTTGAGGTTGATGGTCAAGGTTTCGGGGAGAAGGAAAAGGGTCGCAAAGACGACCGGCACGGTAGCCAGGACAAGATAGATGGGAACCCATGGCCCGAATTTGTTCATAAGAAGGCCGGCCACAACAGGTCCAGTGATTCCACCCGCAGTTGAACCAAAAGTAAGCCAAAGGAAATGCTTTGCTCTGCGATTTGTATTAGTAAAAACTTTCACGATGCTAATAGCCAACCACTTACTTGTCCTGCTCTGAGCTGACATCTGCGGCCACCGCATAGAGGGTAGACATTAATACCGGAATTCCACCACCTAACACCTGAAAGAGGCCTCCCAGAATTAGGAGATAAGGATTCTCGCGAAGCTCATACTGATAGGCTTTGAGAGCGAAGGGGCCGAAAAGGTAGGCCACGGTAAGACCAGCGTATGCAAAAATGGCGGTTGGCTTACGGCCAATCTTGTCGGACATGATCCCATAGGGGAAGGCAACCACAAGACCTAAGTATTGTTAGATACTCTGGAGCCATCTTTATCGAGTTGGTGCTTTACCTATGACAGAGTTACAAAGGCCATCCCAGCCATACAAGTACCCTAGCTGGGACTGTACTTGGTCAACCTTGCACTCCATCTCATCAATAATCGCGGAAGAGGTATCCTGGTAGTGCACATGACAAAACATGTCCTCGATGAGTCTAGCATAAGGCAAGAGCAAGAGCATGCCACTTAGAACAATGACGAACTGGGTGAGGGCGACCAGGATGATAATGCGTCGCGGAGAATGGACGCCCCATCGTGAGAATCGGTAATTAGGAAGTGGCTCCAAGTGAGAATGAAGACTGCTGGTATCGCTCGCCGCGCCATCATCGAGCGACTCCAAGTTCAGCAACGGCGCATCTGGGGCATATTCAAGCTCAAGCTCCAGCTCGGAGACTGGTTGATAGGGGGGTGGCATTTTGATCAGGCGTAAACAAACACAAGGGAGGAACCGTCTCAATAAGAAACGACTTGGACAAACGTGGCCATTGATGGCGAACCGGCTATATGAAGGAGACAAGGTAAGAATTGAACAAATTGAGGAGGGAGAATAGATAAAGAAGAGGCTGAGTGGCTGACCGAGACAACGCCCGCGAAGCCAGACCTGTTGACTAAGCTCTATCAGTGAAGCTGAATCACAAATTGCGTCGCACCTTGGTGTTTAGCGTGGATGGATTTAGCTACTTGTCTGACAACACCCTGGGATTTAGGGGTGAGAACCCATTCATGATCCCTGAAGCACCTCTCCCAGCCCCTGTTTGTGCTAGGCCCTCGGCGTGCATAGGGCTACCTAGATGCAGCACGGCCACGATCCAATCTGAGCCCCCAACGCGGATCATAGATGCAAGGGCATCATCCACAGCCTCTCGTGAGCTGGAATTTATTAACATGACCCAAAGGCCTAAACACGGCCTCCAGCAAGGGATCAACAGGCTATCATGTTGAGTCAGTGCTTGCTTGACCACTTACTTACCTGGAAGAGCCTTGCGTCGCCTTGTGCAACCCCAGGCTGGGCCAAGAACAATGTTCCAGGCTTTCACTCGAGGCCCATGCTTTACAGATCCGAGCGTCCATTCATCTACAAAGTCACTTGGTGTCCACCGTGTCTCTGGCTCGAGCTGAGCAAGATATGCCGTATTCCTCGCACCGACCGAGTGTTATTCTTCTCCCGGTTACCTTGCCCGGAAGAAGCTCGACTCCACAACTTTGAACAAACCACGATGAACTCTATCTCCGTGTCTCCGTCATCAACGGCGGAGGGGCCGTCACCACCCGAAGTACCCCACCCCCGCACGCCGCTCCGTCCTCCGGCCTAAAGTCACTTCTTCCATCTTAGCTACGACGACCGACTGGACCAGACCCCGAGTCTCACACTAGGAGCCGAATTACTTGTGAAAGAATCAATCATCCTTTTACCAATCGCCATGTCTTCAGCTCCTCTCCGCATTGGCTTCGTGCCAGAGCACTTCTCAACTCCGCTTTATTTTGCTCAGAAACACTTCGGCTTGGATGCCACTCTGATTCCCTTCCCTTCTGGTACTGGCCACATGGTCACTGCCATCCGTGCTGGCGAGATCGATGCGGCTATTGGTTTGACCGAGGGTTGGATTGCCGGCCTTGGCAAGGAGGGTGTCGAAGGCGATGGCGGATATCGTCTTGTTGGCACCTATGTTGAGACTCCCCTTTGTAAGCTTCTATATCACCCTGTCACGCACTCTCCAACGAACTTTCACTGATCATTCACTTGTTCAGGCTGGGCTATCTCTACAGGCGCGAAGCGACCCGAGATCACCTCCGTTGCGTCTCTCAGTGGCCGCCAAATTGGCGTCTCCCGCATTGGCTCCGGCAGCTACGTGATGGGTTTCGTCCTGGCCGATCAGCAAGGCTGGCTGACTCCTGGCGCCGCAGAGAAGCCCTTCGCTAACACTGTGGTTCTTAACACTTTTGAGAACCTTCGTAACGCTGTCAACAGTGGCGGGGCTGATTTCTTCATGTGGGAACATTTCACATCCAAGAAGTTCTACGACTCGGGTGAGATTCGTCGCGTCGGAGAGATCTACACGCCTTGGAGCAGCTGGAAGATTGTAGCCTCTACCAAGTTGACTCAGAACGGCTTGGATGCTCGTGTCACGGATCTGTTTGGGAAGTTGGACCAGGGTATTGCACACTTTAACGACAACCAAGAGGAAGCTGTTGAGTACATCTCGAGCAGCTTGGGATACACGGAGCCTGACGCTCGGGAATGGCTCAAAACGGTTAAGTTTCCAACAAAGACTGAGGGCGTTGCCGACGACGTCGTTCAGAACTGTGTTGCGATCTTGAGAAAGGCCGGTGTGCTGAAAGAGGGCAAAGGCATGGAGCCACAGGCTATGGTTTTCACGTCGTGAAAGGTTGCATCGATCATATACAACACAGTGAGAGTAAAGTCAGCAAGTAAAAAGAGAACAAGTTTTGGAGGCTTGAGCTTTTGGCCGTTACTCCTCCAGGGCTTCCGCCGGTGCTGTGCTCGATCGAGCTCATGCTCACACCAAACTCGGGGCCTCGATCCGGATAACCCGCCTTATAATTTCGTCAAACATTCGCAGAGATGTGCAAGCTGACTACAGCTTTCTGCCCTGATCTTATCCCCAAGTCGAGTTCTGTGATCCACATGTTCCAGGATTCGAATCAGATCAATGACACGGTCCTGATAAGAGCTGGCGCACGGCGGCCAGAGCCGCGCCGTGGCAAGTTCCTTAACAAGACAGCTCGACGATAGGGTCCTGCATTTACGGCAGGGGGCAACGTTGTATTGCTCATAAAGCTCATGGAGGTCCTTGTTTGGCAAGATTCCGGCCTCGTGGTAGGTAACTTGGTCGACAAGCAGACGAATGGCTTCAAACGTCTGGCCAACTTGAGACTGACGCTGGGCCAAAAGGGACTCATCTTGATACGTTCTGTCAGTGAAACTTCGCAATAGCAATATCGAGCAATACTTACCTACGAGTCCAAGACCTTGCACTGACTTCCGTTGTTCCTCGGTCAAGGAATCACATATATCTTCAGGGAGGCTTGTCTGGTCGGGTTTGCAGAACAGGCTCAAGCTTTTCCGGACTTGGCTTGTGACTTGGCCGAGATTGAGTCTCTGTGCAACAACGCCGAAGAGAATCCAGTCCTGAACTGGATTTAAACAGCCAGCCCTCACGATCCAGTTTTGGATTTGGTTAGAAATTGTCGTGAGAGGAAAGAAAGGGTGTCTTCTGGCAGTTTGAGCAGTAATCCGGGCCGGTTTCTCGTCGTGCGCGAATGCAAAGGGTGGGGTTCCCAGCCAGTTATGAACCTCCGTCATGTAGAACAGCGACCGCGGGTTGATATCGTTGGTGTTCGAATAGTTGTCGCCGTGGATGAGTTGGATCATAATCTGAACAGCGGTTGTTGCCTCATGCTGCATGAAATCAACGCTATCCACTACAATAGCTCCAACGGCTCCTTTTCGAGATTGTCCCTGGATTTGATCCCATCGTGGACATGTTGCTCTCATACGCTGAGAGTTAACTCTCACCTGGAGAACCTTGCTGTCCCCCTTTTGTAAGCAGATCGTAACCTTTCGTCTTTTCGATATGGCTTTCGAGGCTCTCGGGGGAACGTATGGCTGTTCACTCTGGTCGAGTGTGTCGCTCTTCTTTTTGCGCTGAGGCATGATTCTTGTAGAGTGGTTGGGAAGGCGACAGTTTTGGGGCGAAAAAGGTAGTGGTTTCATAGAAAGGTGGACTCGGCGTGACCAAACACCAAGAAAGAAGGAGCGAAAACATTGCTCTTACGTATGTTCAACGATGGCGACTAGCAGTCAGCGAATGTGCGTTTGAGCAAACACATGAGCTTCAGAGCTTCAGATATTTACGCATTAGACCATCGATACACTAATAAAACTACTGGAGAATTGATATTCCTGCATTCTGCAGTGCAATTTTGTTTGGCCGTAATGCAAACACACACACAAGATCCGAGGTAATGCATGATGGAGCTTCTGGTGGAAATACGTAGACGGTAAGAACACACTCCTCCTGGCCTCTAAAATCGGGTTGACTCGAGTGAAGTTGTAACGGGAACAGGTCGCCGATACCGGCCGAAAATGTCTTGTTATCGCGACTCATGCCTGGACTTACCAGATATGGATCAGCGGGGGGGAGGG
>JAAVUK010000149.1:0-93398 GCA_014899095.1 Fusarium buxicola | reverse complement strand
CGTCCCCGCGGGGACGAAGTGTATCGATGGCTTGATTTCTATGGCACAGAGATGATCTGACCTCATTTCTTGTTTTTGATATTGGATATGGCATCTTTGGGGCTCGCGAGAAGAAGACTTGATCGAGTCGGTAGGTTCTAGATCAACAATAAACATGGAATAAATATAGAGAAAGAAAACGAATTAGGAGTAAGTCTTTTGTGGCGTCTGTAATCTCTGTGTAAGATTCTCAACTTCCATAGCCGTGTATCATCACTTGGTACTATACCATTAGACCTGACAGTCGTGTGGCTGTCTCGCTTCTGGATCATTTCCCCAACAATTTGTGTGATGACATTTCTCGACGACTAAGAATGGATCGCTGGTATACTTGAATAATAAGCTCAAAGCTGCAGTCTAAAAATCCTTGACACTTGAGAGAACGTACTCTGGTCCCTTGCCTGAACGCCTGCGCCCCCAACCTAATACGATATCCCTCCCCTGGCTGCTGTTAAGCGCCAGTTACTCCGCCAACAACCTCACCTATCACCTCGTCAATGATCTTAGAACCTTCCTTGGCAGCTACTATCGACAAAAACATGGTGACAGTGAAGAACTCGTCACACGGAACATGGACCGTCAACTGCTTTTCCGACGGACGGACAATCCCTGCGCTGCCAAACTTGGCCAGCTTGCGACCAGCCTGGTCACAGAGCTCAAAGGAGCTTCCAGTGAGCTGATTGGCCTTCCACTTGAACTTGCCCATGTGGGGAGTATTAAAGGACCAGTTCCCCGAGAGACTGCTGTATTTGACAACCATAGGCTGATGGAAGACCGAGAGATCGATGGTTGTTGACGACATATGTAGGGCTGCTGTTGCAATGGTGTTCTCGGGGGCTGGAGGGCCTCGGGAAACGATGTAATTGGGCTTGGAGTCGCGCTTGGAGATGGTGTAGAGTGGGGGTGCTTCCTTTGGTCCTCCTGCGGGGACGATGAGGATGAGTTTATCGTCTTTTGGGTGTGGTCGGACCGAGAGTATCTGAGATTCATCGCCGGCGCCTTCGGGGAGCGTAGACCCATAGAGTATCTTGTTCAAAAGGCCCTTCATGATTGTGATATGTTTGGATAAAAGATAGGCTGCTGTTGTTTTCGAAGAGGCGGCTTGATTTTGTTACGATATAAGATGGACGGACTAGACACGAGTTGAGCCGAGACCTGGAGTCTTATACTGAGGTGCATCACCGGCGACAGGAAGTGATGCAACTTGATTCATCGTAGAGAATCGACACATCAGGGCTGATTGCAGTGATAAACATCCCGCATACCATATTCGGGGTGAATGGAGCGATGCGGCACTGTTAATGTTGGAGCACAGCCCTGCAACACAAGCATCGCACAAGGCTGAGCGTGTTTCATGTACGATTACGTTGGCTTCGACGATCGAAACGCTGATCCATGTGGAGCTGGAATCGGCATTTGCAACATGGCAAGAAAGTCAGAAGCGGTTACAGTATCCTGGACAGTTGATTCGCCTCAATGGCTGCCGCCATGCTAAGAATATGAAAGACTCAAGATGACGCTCCAATGAGTTTATTTTTCAAGGGGTCAGCATCCCGTCAAAAGTGCCCGAGGCCTTGTCATCCTGACATTTCTATGTAAGCCGACGTCGTACTCTGTACTGCCCCAAAGTCAAGCTATTCCCATTATGGCGATATCGAGCGCTCTGGTCATCCTGCGGGGACCTCGCTCAAGATTCACTTATCTTGTCCAATCATGTCAGCCGCTGTCGGATCCATCCCTGGGTGTGCTAAGCCTGAGGCTGAAGCTTGGCGGCGCAACCCTTGTCGTAGATCGCCTCTCACATCCCTTCGATGCGGGGCCAGATGCCTCCAAAAAGCGCCATATCTTCTGCCCGGCTCGCCGCTCTCTTCTCGAGCACATCACTGACACCTCCAAACGAGTTCGCTTGTTCTGATTTAGGAAGTATACAGCGCTCCAAGATGCCGGGCGTTCCGTCTGGCAAAGGCTGCGATGCCTGTAGGAAACAGAAGAAGAAGGTCTGTTGCCAGCTCACGACTCGAATTTCCCCATCTCTGACAGCTTGTTTTCACAGTGTGACCAGGCCAAACCAGCCTGTGCGAGATGCACGAGGTTGAGTATTCCATGTATCGGCTCCGGAAAGCAGCGTTACAAGTTCAAGGTGCAGACTGTGGAGCTTGGATCAGACAGTCCGCATCTCGTTGATACAGAAGAAGATACAAGCAGCAGTTCTAGCTCTCAATGGTTGATATCACCGCCCTCGTTCCAAGCTCTGGTTCGGATGCCCAGTAGCCCTACTGGCACCATAACCCATACTCTCGTATCACGACTTGAGATCACCGACCTTCGGTACGACATAACCTGTTATGGAGATTTCCTTCGGCATATTCCTTCTCGACTGGGCCAGAACGAAGCCCTTGACACATCAGCAGATGCCCTGGCTACTACATTTTCTACTCTTCACAAACCCCAGGGTC
This sequence comes from Fusarium buxicola, assembly GCA_014899095.1. Classification (NCBI taxonomy): domain Eukaryota; kingdom Fungi; phylum Ascomycota; class Sordariomycetes; order Hypocreales; family Nectriaceae; genus Fusarium; species Fusarium buxicola. Next base: position 90,903 of record JAAVUK010000149.1, on the reverse strand, counting down.
ACCAATCAGTTGAAGCACTCACCAAGTATGTGCGCGCCCTCAAATCCTTGAGGGTGTGCTTAAGCGACCCCCAGAAATCTCGGACTCCAGAAACTATGTGTGCCGTTTACCTCGTCATGATCTGCCAGGTGGGTATCGCTTTTAGCCCTATTGGATTATCGGTACCTGGTCTAACGTGTTCCAGGGTTGGCTTGGTAGGGAAGATGATACTCACGTAAGTCACGGGGAGGGCTTGTCCTACTTATTAAGGGCAGCAGCAAAAGAAAACTGGAGGGCCGGCTTCGAGGCTGAGATGATCTTGACCTTCTGTGTCCCAGTGGTACGCGTCAAAATATCCCCCCTGAGGCTTGGATTTAACACGTCAAGCAGATCATGGAAAGTATTACAAATCCCAAAGTCAGACTCGACAAATGGTTCTGGGACATGCTAGATGACTTCAAAAAGAAATACCCTCCAACGACAGCCACAGAAGGCGCCCAGCCTAGGGAAGTCAAGCAATCTGGAGGGATACCCAGTCTTAGCATACGGAACTTGGGAATGATTCCAGATTTCATCAACGAGCCGGAGCTGCACCGAATGGATATTACCTGCGCGTATCACAAGATGTGCCTGGACATTGAAAAGATGACCCACATCGTCAAAGCCGTCAGTTGGCCTCCGGGTTATTCACCCACGCTTATGCAGCTGAGGCTCTCGCGCTCCTACAACGCAGCATACTCTGCGCTGCTGTCCATGATGATCATAGTAGGACAACTGATGCAGGCGTTTGATCCTTACAACCTCATCTTGGTCGGAGAAGAAGCCCTCTGTTGTACCGAGATCATCGCTATGGCAGAGAACTTAAAGCAGTATCGACCACTGGGATCGAGCTACATCCCAATGACTCTTGCCATGGCGTGGGCAGCAACCGAAGAGCCAATCGTGGAAGCACAGCTGGAGGTGCTTATTTCTGAGTATCAGCACGACTTCACAGTAACTCAGTGGATGAACATAGGCCACTGGTGGAGGAAACGGTTTGCAGAGCTACGAGAGCGACTGGCGCCAAAGTTTCAATCGACGGAACAGGATATGGCGTTGATCAACAATGGTGCATCGGCGCAAAAGGTTGAGCCCTCGGAACAGTGTTGTGTTATGTAGGGTTGCCTGTCTATCAGATCAAACTATCACTGCTGGGCTGGCCCTGCTTAACTGGACAGATTGGCCGTGTTCCCGCCCCTTGAGGCGATTTTTATGTATTTATGCTGATTATGCGTCGATGATAACCAATGTCTAGTCTGGCTTTTTTCTGGGTTGGGATTTGAAAGGAGATGAGGAGGAGTACCGGGGAGCACACAGAGCGTACATCAACCGAGGCCAGTGAATGCTTTAGAGAGCAGACACTGGCCCCTGCGCATAGAAAATGGTTACCATTCGCTAGTTCAGTAAGCTTAGAGCATGTCAACTGAGCTATACACTTATTAGCACCCATCCTACAGGTTCAAGCAAGGATTGAGTGGTGGAGCCGCGCATCTTTCCTTGCAACATACCGGACCGCCTTAAGCCCGACACTCCATCACTACTCACCACCGCCGTACTTGGCTGGGCCAAGAATTTCTAAAAAGCACGAAGAACTGAGAAGTGCTGCCCCAGCCTTTGGAGACTTGGTTCGCTCCTCTCGAATACGCCAAGCCCACGAAGACAAGTGTCACTTTCTCAAAGAAGGACCTTTGATCGTTTTACATAGCTATTGAACTTTTTGGAAACATTTTAGTCAATTGAGGACTTCTCCTTTATACGTGATGTTGTGTTGTCCTCGCCTACAGGCTAGCCTGCTATTATTATCACGACACCAGATTAGAGACAAAAAAGAGTGTAATCAGTTTCTTTCAAGATAAAAAATCACCATACGTGGATGATGGTAATGACAGAAAATAGGAAACATGTTTGGTTAGAGAGTAGGGAAAGGAAGGGCGCGGAAGAGTTCCTAACGTTGTCGGGGGAATCGGCGGTTACAAGACAGAGCCAACGACAAAAGAAATTCCCGCTTGATAGAACCAGCCTAAATACAGAAATACAACAGCTCGTCAAATGTTAACCTCAGAATGTGACAAGACATGATACTCCTCCAGTCGAATTGGTTGAACGATGAATCATGGGAAGCCGCACCACCGAGGAGTATAAACCACCCTTCCACGAAGAGACAGTGCAAGTATAGCCCTATATCCTTGAATAATCGCTAATACCATTGAATATGAGCCGAGAGAGGTCATCAGACTTCCAGATTGGCCGTTCGGTGTCATTCCCCTCGTCATACCAAGAATCCAATGCAAGCCTAGCCATCAATACCTTAGGTTCGGACGTGTCCGATGGGATAGCCAATCTCTAAAAGCGGTATAACAAGTCATTGCCGTTATTGCCACTGTCGAAATGAGAAATTACAATCTCCCTTTTCATGATGATGAAGCCACATTCAATATGGCCAACCTTGCAACTGGCAAATAATTGACGGAACGGGACCAAAAACGTTGCATGGCTCCTTGGCAAGTCACTCGAGTGGAACTGCTTGGTGAGCTTAAAGAACCCAACCGCAAGATTCTTCCCAGAGGCCGCGTCATTGTAGAAGAAGGTCACGGTAGCAATCTGAGAGACGGGGCTGGGTTGCAAGGGCTGGGCTTCCCTAGTCGGCAAGGCAAGCCTCATCCGGTCCCCAATCCTGCGAACTCCCTCTACGATTGGGAGGCGCAGGCGGGAGAACAGTCGCGTTGCTCCCACAGACGTGAGACCACTAGGGACTCTGACCTTGAATGGGCGACCCTTTTTGTTGTTGTGGATCGCGAACCAGATGTCACCAAAGACTCGTCCAACGGTTAAACGATTGAAGTCGCGCCATTCGAAGACCCGAGTAACTCCGATGTAAACCATGGGTTCGTTATTCTTGTCAGCCTGTGCCGTAGGTAGTTCGTTATCAGTAACAGAATTGAAATTCGTCGGGGGAGCATAGATATGTTCCGCTGCTTCTCGGGAAGTCGCTCTGAGTGAAGCACTTCCAGAGACGTGAGTGATCATGGTAGTTGAGGTACAGGAGTGTTCGTATCTGGCTGGTGACGAGCACTAGTTTGGAGGTTTTCAGCTGCGAGTTGAAGAATAAGTGAACTGAAAACCCTGTGAGATTCAGAATAAAAAGGCGGGTTGGCTCGTAGGAAAAAGGGATGAAGAGTTTGCCATGTCACCACCCGGCACCGTGCTGAGATTTATTCAAAAACTTAGGCTTTCCAATAATCCTATGCATCATGGAGAGGACTATAAGATAGAAGTGTGGGATCACCGGTGCCTTTGGCCTTTAGCCACCGCAAAGAAAGAGAATTATGCATAGCCCTCACTGAAAGCGATCAAACCTGTCCACTAGGTGTCTCTAGTGATTAGGCTTCCTAGAATAGCATCTTGTTGACAGCGAGGCAGAGCGAGGCTGAAAAGAGTTTCAATCATCGGTCAATCCAATGTCTCCATACCTTACGTAGCCATGCCCTTGATCTGCAAGGTGCACCAAGGGTTAACTAATTTCGTTTGCTCGCCGCTGGCGAAGTGGCTGAGGCTAAGGGAAGGACAAGGCAAAGGAGCTGGGTTCAGTAGGCCACCCAGACACCCTCTTGGACCATGCTTGTCTAAAGAGTGTAAGACATTTTAATTCTCCATTGTGGTAGTTGCAACGACCAGTCCGCCTTTCAGCAACAAAGAAGTTGGAAGTGTCCTGCCATGGCGGTTCGTATAGCTTACTGTTTGGCTGTGACGTAACAAAGAGTTGACTGGCTTATAACCGAGCTCGATATGTTTATTACCAAACAAGCATGTCTTGAAGCCGTCAGTTCTATACGATGAATAACCTGTCACTTTGTTGGTGTGGCTGATTTGCTGCTGCTTTTGTACCCTTTGGCTGATGAACTATTCTTTGTTGCTCTTTGCTGCTCAACACGGCTACTCTGTGCTCAAACGCCAATAACTATCAGTGACCCAATGTCTTACAATTTCAATGTCTTCTAATTCTTTGTTTATATAAACCTCTTACTACTTGTGAGGTCGAGCATGGAACGATTCAACCTGAAACCAAAGTTTGTGCAGCTCTATTCCACCAAATTCTTTTTAGCAAAACAAACCCATGACCATCATTGATCCCCTTTCACCCTTGTTACTTTCTAAAAGACCTCTTTGTAATTTCATGGTCATACTGACCCTCCCCCCCCAACATGACATGCATGCCTTGGCGTAACCCAGCTATCCTTCACGTTGGTCCATCAAGAACCTGAAGAGCCCTCGCTGCAACGCACACGGAGCAGCACCCCCGTGATCTTCACCCTCAAACTCCCACTGCCACACATCTCGCAAGTTGGGCGATTTCTTCATCCGCTCCACCAGCGCCAGAGCGTTATCCTTCATCTTCCTCGGCTCCGCCCAGCTCTGCTGACACTCAAACTTCTCATCAGACTCGCCCGGTTGCTTAATCAACGTCTGCTCAGCGCTTCCAAACATGACCAGAAGCCGTGGAGCTCGGCCAGCGGGAGTTTCTCGCTTGTTGAACCGAGCTTCTTGCTCTCGAACGATACAGTCACGGTTGAACCAGATTGATGGGCTGGCCGCAATAAAAGTATCGAAGGAATCAGGCTTCGTGAACAGCGAGTTCAGGGCAAACAAGCCTCCATAGGAATGGCCGAAGAGAGCCTTTGGTCCCGTCTTCAGTGGTGCATTCGGAAACAGAGTGTCCTCGACGTAGGGCATAATGTCATTCTGGACAATATCCAAAAAGTCAGATGCCCCTCCAAAAGGCCCCAGCAGAGGTTTCCCATCCGGTCCAGGGGGAAGGTCGTATTTCCCCTCAGAAGATGCAGGGGTAAGGTCTCCAGACCTGCGCTTGTCGAAGACGCACGTCTTGTTGGGATAGCCAAGGGCTACGATGACAGCCCGAGTATGGTGCGTAAACTCTAGACGACGGACAATATCGATAGCTGTGAAGAAATAGACGTTTCCGTCAACAACATAGCTACGAAAGAGTTAGCCCAGGTACAGATGCTGTCTTGCTTCACTCGTTAGGTAGTTGAGTGAGGCCTTTTGCTCACATTGTGGAGACTGGGCCAAAGTCGTCCTCGGGCGGGCTCCGCTCCTCGCTCCAGCAAAGAGGCCACGAAACTTGCACGACATAGTCGCCTCTGCGTGTCGGGAAAGTAAGCTGGCACGAGTTGTGAACATTTGCATGCTCAAAGGCTAGCGGTAGTTGTATCATGATATTGGCCAGGGTTGGATAAAGAGGATGGTGAAAGGCTCAACCTAATTTCTGCACAGCAGCGACTAAATTGGATAATAGTCGGCACATGATCACGGCATTGGCGGAGTAGAGCAACGGCCACCGACAGATTGTTCTTGAGACCTCTTGGCAGCGAGTGAGTCTTTGCCAAAAGAAGACAAGGACTGCTCGCTTGAGTGGTATTTTGATGATCAGATAAGATTAGGCGAGAGGACCGAGCCAACTAAAACATCCTCGGTGGATCAGCCAGGCTAGGATAACCCGATCTCGCTATTAACATGGCATCAGCATCAGCAGTCGAGATAACTCGGCAGGGACCAGAAGCTAGTTTGGGTATTGTCTGGCGTAGTTTCACTAATTGCAAGTCCTGCCATCTTAGTCTTGTCAAGATCATCCAGAAATTATATCTGAGAGCCCGTGAAGCTGATTATCAACTTTCGCAACGCCTTTACCGGAACTTGACTTCCTGCAGCGGCAACATGAATACTACCCAGACTAGTATAGTCTCGAAATCATTTTCTTCAGAGCTCCCGAAGTTTCCAACAACCGTAGAACATTGCGACGCCTGTCCAATGGACCCTTTCCGAACTCCATCGCGCTTCTGTGGTGAAGATTTGGGTGCAGATCACCCAGAATTCTGCGGGGAAACTCAACTCGAGCTGAACAAGAGACAGAACAGCCGGACCCACTGACGACTTGGGCTGTTGGGTGTTCCGTCTCATGTTTTATCTCGTGAGGCAGCCTAAAAATGACATCGCTCTGTTTGGGAATGAACACAGCATTCGTCTCCATGATTTGCCTTGGATCTCGTGAGCTTCATTGCCGGATCTTCCGTCCCGTAGGCCAAGTGTCCAACATCGTGATCAAGAACATACAGGCCGCTGTTTACGCCAGAGGGGTGATATTTCCGGAACTATTGCGGCCATCCCACCATCCGTCAACGTCTTTCTGTCCTCATGTTCGAGGACCAGCCTGTCCTGGAATGCAATACCGGGAGTGAAGTCCGCATATGGACCCTCGGCGCAACATGGCACATGTTTACCAACAATCGCTACGCTAGAGAGAGGGAGGACTGGTAGTTGAAATCATCCTTAGGAACTAACAACGTTCTACTAGAAAAGTTTGCAAAGAGAAGAATTTCCGGCCATTCCTGCTGAGACTTGAAGGATGCATACAACTGCATCTCAAGGGCACGTTATCCTTGTTGCCCTTAACTGGTCCGTAAGAGATGACGCGTCTAACCTGGCTTCGGGCGTCTACCAAATCTCTTTTTCGTCATGAGATCTTAAGCAACGACAACCTGCGGCAGTGCGGCGCGAAACCAAAAGGCGCTAGGAGTCGCTGCAGGAAGACCAAGTTAGTGCCGATCCTATGCAGCCCTTTGCTAGGGACAGAATGGAAAGTCTCCAATTGGACCTCGTGCGACTGAGACAGTTTATCCCTGTCTATGTGCGGATACTGTACGGAGTCCAAGTTGCCGGATCGCCTTGTCCGCTAATTTAGCTCTGTGCGGGCCTGTTCCTCCCAAAGTCGTGGTTCAAAGTCAAGTCCAGATGCATCCTTTGACCCAGGGTCTGGTTCTTAAGTTTTTAATGACATTCCTTGATGTACCCGGAATGGCGTGACACGCCCGACGAAATGGACCAATTACTATGTTCCAGAGCCCAACGGATGAAGGATGCTAGAAATCTTGTGGGATTCGCTAGTTAGGTATGTCGAGTAAGCTGATTGTGCATCTGAATGCGGACTATGGCCACGCTTTGAAATCAATGTTGCGCGGCCCCCCGGACATTCCCTTTCATGGAAAGAGGTGAAGGATTGTTGACTTGTCAACGGATGGAAGTAAGATAGAGCCAAGCCGAGTCGTGCCGTGACCAATATTGGAGTGAGATCGGGGTTAAGATCCTGGAGATGAATGGCGATGAGCATGTTATTGAGGCATGCATATCCGGAGGTCCGTATATTCGGAGGTCCGCACGCAGAGAAGCATGAGTATCCATTATCATTTGTCCCATTGGTCCGTAACCTGGTGAAGTGAAGCTATTCATGTGCCGAATGCGAGCGACGGCTGAGCCTCATACTCCGTATTACACCCGCCAAGCTTACAATGTCTCGTCGCCTTGTGGCTATTGAGACCGATCCAATGCGCCATTAATTTTGAGCCTCGTTCCAAGGCCAATTGAGCGTGGCGTAAACTCTCTTGTAAATTCCTTCGCAAATCCGTCCCGTGAATCATTCATTGGTGTCTGGTCGTTGAGCCCGATCCTTGACAGGCCCAACCCTTTTAACCACGTAGTTACTGTATTCTGCCGGTCCCTGTTCTTTTAAACCCCTATCAGTCCTCCTCATATCTTCATCCAATCCGCCGTCCAGCCTGTCGCATGTGCCGGCGTGCACCGCTAGCAGGGCCCCCTGCAATCAGTAGTGTTGCCCCTTGGCGTCGGCTCTCAGCTGCTCTCAGCTGCTGTACCGTGCACGTGGAGACCCCAGACCATCCCATTCATCTCGATTGGACCACTAAGAAGCTCGACGTGGGGACGCATAATCACTCTATCCAGAATAACGGCTTCAGGGCGTTTTGGCTTGTTTCCGCCATTTCTGTCCCTTAAAACGCCGTCTCTGCTGCTTTTGTTTGAGGACGCGGCCCTGATCTCTCGTCTTATCCGCGTATCGTGTCTGTCGAATAAACATCAGCCTTACAGGTCGATTACCAGGGGTCTTTGCGTCGCCTCACGGCCCGACGCCTTCAATAAGCGACAAGCTACCTCGTATCTAAGCGACAAATCAGCGATCAGCAGCCATGAAGGATTCGGCCGATACCAGATCCATTCTGCCGTTGTGGCGGGACGGCTCGATAAAAGCTGAGCAGTCCTCGACCTATACCGACCATGATTCATCAACACCTCTTCTCGAGAAAGGTCTACTCGAGAAAGGTCTACTCGAGACAGAATCTACGATTTCGGTGGACGAGATTGTTGTGAAACATCTATTCAACAAGAACACCATGTCGTTGGCTCTGGCTCTGCCATGGATCGCCAGCATGTTGATATCGTGGATTCCCTTGACCAAGATCGGTCTCTCCGAGACGCCCAGCTTTCTGTAAGTATTTCTCCGAGAACCTACCAGCAGCCACTGTTCTTGGACGTGACCCTAACTCCCAAAGCGTCTTGGCTGCCATCATCAGCACCTTCGAAGTGCTCAGCATCATCACTGTCTTCATCTACACATCCATCACACCAGAGTCGCTTTACTCCGAGCCTCCCGTACCCGGCCGCCCGAGCACTTTGCAAGAGAAGGTCTTCCGGGCGTGGTTTTGGTTCCTCTTCATCAGTCCCTTTGTCACAAGTATCGTCGTCGTCTTAATGGCCAGTGACATCTCCTGCGACCCCGACGACGACTTGACCATGCACCTGCCGGTTTGCCAGATTGGCGTCCGGTTGATCAAAGCAACTGCATTGTGCCGAGCTGGTATCATGTGAGTATCTCTTGGAGCTTCATCCCATCTTCGTTTCCTAACCTCGTTCAGTGCAATTTTCCTCTTTACCATGTCCTCATGGCTGGAGCGTCGGTCACGAACTCCGGCGTCAAGTTCCCGTCGCTCGCCCATTAACACAGTTTGGTAGCGCTTATGCATGGCATCACGATCTGTAAAATAATATCCGAACGAATTATATAAGCATAAACAACATAAACATCTTAAACGTTATTCCAAGCACAAGCCGTTCCCGAAAAGTTTCGGACCCTTGATACAGGTGAATGAATGTCTACGGTAGATACTCTCTCACCTCCGAACTGCCGTCCAGTCCATTATGTTCCTATGACGGCACTTTCTCCCATCTTTGTCACAAGTCGTGGACACTATCCCGTAATGAGCCCAATCTCCACTGACACTCCAATCACATCTACACCTTCAACGCTTGTCATCGACATCGGGGAGGATTCTGCAGCTCCCCCGCATCCCGCAGTTGTCGTAAGCACCCACATTAGGCTAGACGTTCACAGCGGAAACGTCGGGCGTCAAGGAAGGCCACTTTCCCTCATAACCGTGAGATTGGGACTGTGGCTGCGTCTTCTGCCATGCCTCAACGCTAGAGGCTTGCAGTCTGCCAAGCTGAGCCGTAATAACGGGGCTTGGAAAGGTTTCATGCAGCCAGCTTCTGATCCAAAGAGATCATCCGGCCTCGCAGCCTGTAAGTGGTTAAATCCATCATGGCTTGTTGTCGAGCCCCCTGACGGCAGCTTTGGGGATCCGAGCAGCTCTATCGTTGACCGCCGCCCGTCTTCATCACTTGCTCTCTTCTGGTATTGTCTTTCAACGGTTTTCAACGGCCTCTAGTAAGTCCAAGCAGATCTTCTTTCTACGGCTTCCACAGTTGCGTCCGCCCGCTTGATCAGCACCTCCTAAGCCTCGCCACCAGCTCTCGGCGATTACTTAGACGGCTTATGACAAATCTCACTGCTTCAGAAAGCCTATAGAGCGCGATCCAATTATTCTAATATAGCCGTAATTTTAATTACAAGCATGTTCCACACCAGAAATGGCAGCGTGATGCTGATAATTGGCAGGGGACGGCGGGGACCATCGAGGATCAGGGCAGTGTTCTTGGCGCCGACTCTACTCATGCTAAGGCCACGTCATTCCACACCTTCAGCTGCTCATTCATTGCGTTAGCCCATGCCACCCGTGTCTCTTGGGCGCTGCATAATCGCTTTGTTTGATGTACAGGGCATGAGGCGATCTCGCTCTGCAGACGCTGAAGCATTAGAACACTGGGGTCACTTTGAGGTGGGCAGGGATTGTTGCGGAACCTTGACGTCTATTGTTGTGCCGTCCGGGGTGAACGATCGTCCAGGCTATTCTAAATATCCTGTCAAAAGTATACGTCATCCAGAATAAGCACCTCTTGACATGTGTTTCTTCTGGACACACCTCTCCCCGCCGAGGAGCAGCAGTGGCAATCTTCAAATACAGGCCTAGATCGATACACGTCCGCGTACAAAGGCCCAAGATGTACCAGACTGGCATCGACGACGACCTTGGGTTCGAATAAACAAAGAAAGGAGTAAACACTTCAAAGGGCGTACGATTTTGATCTGCATAATGGTACTGACGTCTGCCTTGGCGTTGTAGCTGAGCTTCTGGGCTAGGGCTAAACCGTCTCGATTCTTTTGCAAGAGAAAAACGAGATCGCCAGCAAAAATCTGCATGGCATGAACTTCGTATACAGAGATTCGCACTCATGAAATGCCGAGACAACAGACCTGACCTCCTTTTCCATAAGGATTCGCTGCTGTATCTGATACTGGCTTACGAACACCTCGAGGAGGTTGCTTGCGGCTTCTCGAGAAGCCAAAACGGGTTTGGAAGACCTGTGAGGGGGCCAGGTGTCCAAAGACTGAGATAGCGACGACAATAAGCATCCTTTGGTTGATCCCAAGTCGGCATTGTTCGTTTGGGTCGACTCGAGCACCGAGCGGGCCATGTGCTGCTGGACTCAGGGGCCTTCTAGACGATGGCCTTTCATCCGCAGCTAGCGTTATGTTTAGAAGGTGTTTCAAGTAGTCGGATTTCGAGAAACCAGCAACTACTCATCGCCATCTTTTGTGATCCTCTCACAAACCTCATGCCAGGCCGTGTCCCATAGACATTCAGGCCTCTCCCACCGTTTATTGATAGAAACCTAGTCGGTTGACAACTCCTGCCAGTTCTCTTGATGTCACAAACGAAGCCGCCAATTTACTTGGGAGCGCTGATACAGCGCTGTAAAGATTGGGTGTTCCCCGCCCTCTCTGCTTTGTACATAGCATTTACAGTCTAGCAAGCCAGGGGGGGGAGCTAGGCTGACTCGTGCAGCGAGTAGGTAGGCCATTGATTTTACAGATGAACCAAGCAATCATGTGATCTTATCATACCGAACCCCCGATTCTATCCGACTATCAAAGAGTCTGGTTCAACTCTTCCTCAAAACACCTCACTCGACAAGGCTGGGAACTGGAGGGGCTCAAGTTGACATACCATGTCTCGCTGCCGCTCTCTACTTTCACTTCCAGAAGAAATCTTATTAGAAATCGTTACTTTCCTACCCAAACTCGCTCTCTTCCAATTAAGATGCGTCAGTCGCAAAGTCGCTCTTGTTGCTACCCCCACGACATTTCGAAGCCTCCGATTCCGAGCCTACGGCGACGAGCCACAGAGATTCATGCATATCGCCGAATCAGAAGCCCTGCGATGTCATGTTCGAGACATCACTTGCGATACTTGGGTCGGGCCGGGCTCTGGCAACCGGTTGGGTTTCGGCTACAGGATCCCTTCAGACTTTCTGGATGCCTTGCCTTACATTGCGTGCTTTCGGAATCTCGACGCCCTTCACTTGCGATTCTCGTACGACTGCGATGACTGCGACATCCAGGAGGAAACTTCCAATGTTCGATACAGGATCCTCGACACTGTCTTCCGTTCCCTGGCAGGGACTTGGTCTGAGCATCAACAACGGCATATCGACGATCAAATCGACTTTGCCTTTCATGTCGGGTATGAGATGTATGAGATGAAAAAGTGTCCCACCTACACGCCAAAAGCCCCCCTTTCACTCCAAACTCTCACCATTTCCAACCTAGAGGGTTTTAATGACCCTCGGTTGACCGCATCGGATGCTTTCCAGACTGTCACAAGCTCGCCGCGCCTTAGCGACCTTCGGCTTTACATAGCAACGCACACCGAAGGCATTCGTCGAAGATTCACCACCAAACATCCCGAGAAGTATGACATGTTTGAGGCTCTCCCGTCTACATGGCTTCGGCCTGCAGTTGCTAGTAATCTTCGGACTCTCTCGCTTTACTGTCACGAACCATGGGGATGGTTTCCCAAGATGGATTTTCGGTTGGTCAGTGCGGATTGAATGCCAAACTTGGAAGCTTTTGCGCTGGGTAACTTCATCTTCAGCCATGAATGGCAAATCGAGTGGCTTGGGTCTCTAGGCGTCGAAAAGCTTTACCTTGACGGATGTGCGATCCTATTTCAAGCCGATAACTGGTTGGGGCTCGCACTGGATCAAAGTCAAACTGTTTTGCAAAGCTCTCGCGGAAACATGCTCAGAATATCGAATGAGGGTTACTATGCGAGAGGCACACAACGGGCCTTTAATGAAAAGTCGGGCTCCCTTCAAGGGACCCTTCGGTGGCATCATTTACTTTCCCATTGGACAAAGTCAATGTCCAAGCTGAGAGTTTTCAAGATGGGCCAGGGCCACTGGGATGATATCCCAAACGAAACCGTTGATGCCACATTCTATGAACATCCCCACACACACCCCGACCATGAGGTGGCAAATCAACTGTTCATTCACCACGGTTTCCGATACTTTGGATGTTCATCTCCAGGAACGGTTGGGAGTGGCATATACAAGCATGGCACCAGGACTTCCAAGGGCAGCGAGAAGATTCTGAAGTATGTATACTGGAACAAGAAAAGGTACTCCGAGCATGACGAACTGTGGGACGAGAGAGAGTGCGAACGAAAGACCCTACGGAAGAGGTGGTGGGATAGAAGATACGAAGCAGATGAGCGGAGGAAACTTGATAGTGATGATAGAGCTAGAGACCAAGCAGCCTTGGATCTTATGATTTCCACAGTTGATGCCAGGAGACTGGGCATGAATAAACCAGAACGCAATTGAAGACCAAGGGGTAGATAAGTAATGGCACATTGTGTTTTAACTGGCCAGGGCAGTGTTTAGAAGGGGTTAAACAGATAGATATATGTTATGTATTACTCACTAGAATATGAATTTACCATCAAATCTGGCTAACCTCTGCGCTAAGGTGGTTGCGTTGTAAGTCGCAGAGATACCCAGACAGACAGATTATTAGATCTATCATGCTACCAGGTTACATTCCCTTGCTAACCAAGACAACGTTGAAAGTAGCAGCTAACACAGGTGGAGTTCATTGCGCAGCCATCAAGGCTGCCAAGCTACGACTATCCTAGCTATCAGGGTGTTAACTAACGAAAACGTTGCGGCTGGGGCAAGGAGAGATTTTGAGGCGGACGATAGCTGATTTCTTTTATTTCTGAGGTTGCTCCAAGCAATCCAAAGCCTGCTTGCATACCGTTTACTCCAAGATTCCATGAGAACCCCCTTTCGTCAAAACTGACACTGATATATGGTGGTCATTGTATGAAACGCCGGCCCAGAACCAACTCCTTATTTCGCAGTAGCTCGTAAGGCTACCCACGCTCCGACGCATAAACCCTATCAAATGCATCATCCCCCCACCGTCCAATGTCCATACCATCCCCAACTCCCTGGTCAAAGTCCAAGGTATCAAAGTCAACCGTCGTGTCCAAGCCCGCAAAGGGGCCGTCAAGTCCGTCAAACACTGTGTTCGGAGGCAAGAAATCCACCTCAGGCGCTGCATCAGCTGCACCAGGGTCTATGTTGAGTGTCTGGAATATGTCATTGCCTGTCAGACTCATCTCACGTCTTTGGGCTTCCACAACTGCCTCGGCCGTTTGGCTGAGTTCTCTCACCACTGCGCGAAGGGTGCGGAAACCGTCGTCTTCAATGACTGCGAGGAGTTTATCGAAGAGATGGATTCCTTTAACGGCCAGGTCCTGGTCGAGATAGGTCAATTGATGAACGGGGTGGAGAATCATGTTAGAAAGGAGGATGATCAGAGCCGAGAAATGTGAGCAACTACATTGCCTGTGGATTGTTAGCCATATCTGAGGCGCGAGGAGTTGTGAGCCTACCAAATCAGACACTCTGTCGGTGTTGCCTCATGGAATAGCCTCATGCATCCTCGACTGATTTCGACACATTTTGCCCATCCCTCTGGCAGAGGACGCGGCTGCCCCTTAGGGCACTTTGGAGCTCCGGGCCCCGTACTGTAGAAGTCCTCTATTACGGCACGACTGAATGAGCTAACCCTCTTGACCCATTCCGCATTATGGCTGTATATCCCGTGGGTCATCACCTCAGCCAGAAGGAAAGCATGGTGCATCTTGGTCATCTGGACGAGTTGGCTCGGACCGACTGTCGAGGAGACATTGTCGATGTGAAAGTCGGTCGGGATACGCTCGTACCACTGATCCAGCATGGATTGTAGGCGCACAACCCGCCGTTGACGCTCTTCTCCTTTGACTTTGCTCGCGCGGTTGGAGTAGAGAAGATCATAGACTTTGCCTTCAATATAAGCAAGCTCGACTCGTCTCCTGTGGTAATTGAAGTGAGCTTGGCCGTTTTGTGTCCATATCAAGCCGGCGCTATCTGTCGGTGCAAGAGTTGGGAGGGCGATGTCCACATCTTCGTCACACTGGCAAGACGGGGTATTCGCTCTTAGACAAATGTCCTTCTGGGGTAAGCGGGCATCTCATCTCAGATGGTAGTAGACCTACCTTGTCCAGAGTATACGCGATCCAGAACACACGAGACCGTTGCTCCGCTTCTGCCGCCGAGAAGAATTCCGCTGCCTCATGGGAGTGCAGCTGCAGTCTGTGAGCTAGCCTCATGGCAGTCCCGATAATGACACTCGCAGGCTTCGGGTCGCGACTGTTCTGAAACAACATAACTATGCCAAGCAGGATCTGAACACCGAGTAAATCCTCTTCGCGTATGACAAGTTCCGACACAACGGTCTGGGCATTTCGTAGACATTGATCGGCCTTTTCGATATGGACCGTCTGGTTGTCTGTCAATGTAAGCTGTGGTGTGCGGTACCCCAATGCCATGACAATCTGGATAGCAGCCCATGTCGCCCTGTCGCGGGAACTGGGTTGATTATACCAGTTATGGAGCATCTTCATGAATGCAAGTTGTTGAAAGAGGGGAATGACGGCGTTGAAGGTTAGAAAGTAGTGGTCTATAACGGGCAGAATCTCGTCCAGAGACGCTAAGTGTAAGGGACCTGACTCTGATCCCTCGTAAATGCTCGGATGGACGGGGTCAAATTTCCATGAAGGAAGCCCTGATTGCGCTATCGTAGGGTATAAACCATTCTCCGAGTTAAGCGCGCCGTCTGTGCCTTCGCTTGTGCCGGAATGGCTGTCGGGCGACTGATGCGCAGATGTCGCGGCCTGAGGTCGCGATGATTGAGCGTCTCTGGCAGCGTTAAGCACCAGCTGGAGTTGCTCTTCAATGCGAGCCAGTCGCGACTCCAAGCCTTCTGCATACTCTTCCTGTTGCTGTGGTTTAGCCCCCGCTCTGACCCTTGCTGGGTTGGCTTTGCGCCTGATGATGCTCGTCCGGCAGTCTGCATTATAGAGAATGCAGTTGGAGCAAATGGGTTTGAGCATGTCGCATTTGATCTTTTTGGTGAAGCATAAGTCACAGGCTGTTCGTGTTAGCTCAATCAGTCTCCAAGACCCTCGATGACTTGCCTTTGCGACGGTTTGATCGCGTGGGATCGGCCTCTTCTGGTGGAGTAGTCATTGTTGTCGTGTGTCTGCGTAACGACAGACGACAGTTGCATTGGCTCGAACAGAGTTGGAGAAGGAAATGAGAAACGGGCATGCCCAATAAGCGATGAGCTTTCCAGCTTTCGATTCCGCGACGCGCAGCGGATGTGAGATGCCGCCATAAGCGGCGCTTACAAATCCGTGCCAGGCCCAAGGTTTAGGCTCCTTCAGAGAGATCTAGCTACTTACTTATTGAACATGTTCATCAAGATCGCTATGAGGACCGGGTCAGCCTCCATTCAGTCGCGAGCTGTATCAAGACGTATGAGAGCGAGAAACGAATTAGTTTAGAGAAACAGTTCTTCTTGGCTCTATACTTGCAATACTCTACGAGATCCCCCTACACCACTCCATCCATGTCATACTCTAGTATTCTACTCGAGGCCCTCCACCAGACCTAGACCAACTTCGCAGCAGTTCCATAAGCCACTTGAGGTCCCGAATACTGAATAGCACGGATGTACTCCATCCTATCGCCGTCTTCAACCACCTTCGCGAACCACTGCCCCATATCATCCCCAAAGCTCTGCATCACCTCCGGGTCACTGGCATTCAGCGGCTCAAATCCCCTGCCAATCTGCGACATCTGTGCCGCTGCCACGCCCCTACCCATGCCCAAGTCGTTCTCGACAGCCTCGGTCGGCTTGAGCGCGCCCTTGGCCCGGCCCTCAAGCATGTCGCTCGGCAGACGAGGCTCCGCGGCAGCTGGTCGCGCAAGAGTCACGCCGTCTACCGCCTTCAGCGCGTCAACCATGGCACCGATCGATCGCATACCGCCAGCGATGTAGACCCTCAGCTTATGTCCGGGGCTGAGCGACTTGGTGACGGTCTCGGCCCACTCGAGGTAGAAGCCCTCACGCTTCCTCGTCGACTCCTTCTCCCAAGTCAGCACCATGCGCTCATACGTGCCGCCGCTAAGCTCGACAAAGTCAAAGCCCAGCGTCTCCAGCATCTCGCACAGTTCTCTGGCCTCGTCCGGCGTGACACCGCCGTCCTGGAACTCGACGCTGTTGAGCTTGGCGCTGACGATAAAGTCGGGCGACACGCGGGCCTTGATAGCCTGGGAAATGTCCGAGATGAGGCGCAGGCGGTTTTCAATCGTCTGCGGGCCGTATTCGTCGCTGCGCTTGTTGGTGGTCCGTGAAAGGAACTGCGATAGAAGATAACCATGGGCTGCGTGGAGCTCAGCACCGTCAAAGCCAGCTTTCTCCAGATACTCAGCGGCGTGAGCGAAACCTTCGACGACCCTGGCGATTTCCTCCTTGGAGGCAGCGTGAGGCTTGCCAAAGGTCATTCCCATTTTGGGCTCTGGGTACCACTGTTAGTCAAGGCCAATGCAACAGGCTCTGTAATAAGCGCACTTACCAAGCTGAACATCAGAGGCCGAGATGGCAACCGGGTTGATTTTGTAGGGAACCTGTCGGCCGGGGTGGTTCACCTGGCCGACGATGAGACTGCCATCGGCTTTGGCTGCTTCAGCAAGCTGCTTGAACTTGTTGAAGCGCTCACCCTCAAATCCCGCGTCTAGCGGAATGCCAAGGTCGCCAGCGTCGCCCATAGACTCGAGTTCGATGTTGATATTTCCAGTAACAATGACGCCGAAGTTGTTCTTGCCTTGGCCCCATCTAAGACCCAATTAGTCTCCCCATTTTCTGTTAGTCAAGTGACTTACCGCTTGTACAGCTCGATCACCTCGTTGGTCGGAACACCTCTCTCTGCGGGTGTCTTGGGACTCCAAGACGCGAGCTGCTCGGCCATGGGACCCTTCATGAATCTGTTCTTGGCGACTCTGCCAGACGGATGGAAGTGAAGCTCCTGGGCCAAAGGCTCAGGGCTGACGTCTCCGGAATTGTATCGAGATGAAGTCATTGCAAATGCGATAAAAAGGTGTGATATATCGTCAATTGAGATGCTGAAGTCGAGTTGGTGTGTGTCTTGCCAAACTCTTCATCGACGGCCCCAACTTCTCGACATTTATACAAGATGGCTTCTTCAAGCTGCCATCATCTTGAAAGCGTCACCAGCATTACAAAGTGCAGTATGCCGTTCCACGGAAGCCTCCCTCTGGCAGACCATGTCCAGGTAGATTCGATGTCTACCGTGGATGTCCTCCATGGCGTTCCGACACGGAGAAGCTGGCGCCTCCAAGTCTCCTGGGACCCAGTTCTTCGACGATGCAACGTCCACAGGCTCGCTCCATACTAGGATATGCTCTCCAGCAGGCAATTGACGCTTCCATGGCACTCCGAATTAGCTGGCATTGCTTCCCCTAAGTGTTTGAACCATGGAGCGACCCATTTTTGTTAGACCTGGCATCGTCCACGGCGCTCCACGGCCATTATTAATCCATCCCAAGCCACGCGGACGCCGAAACGGACTAACTCTCTTCTGAATTGGCCTAAAGATCATCCTGATCCACTAAATATGTCGGCATTTCATCCGTATTACGTCCGTGCCTGTCAGCAACACCACACAGCATGAGAGACACAACTCCCCATTGCTGTTCTTTAACGACAGACTCTGCATCTCGCCCGTTATCCCGACCGTCTCTTTTGACGCTCAAAGTCCATTGTTCGGCCGAACAAGAAACTCTGCTGAACTCGCCCCCCTTCCAACACAATGGGCGAACCAGTCACGAAGCGGCGCAAAGTCCGTAAAGGAACACGCAGCTGCTGGGAATGTCAGTAGCCCGTCATCTCGTCACAATACTCAAGCTCACTCTGCTCAGGCCGACGGCGCAAGATCAAGTGTCAGTTCGAAAACGATGACGATGCAGTTTGCGTGGGCTGTCTCCAGCGCGAGGCAACCTGTATCTCGCAGGAATATGGCCACGAACCAGCCGCGCCCGTGCAAGACAAGCGTCTCGCACAGCGCCTCGGACGACTTGAGGAGCTGATGGAGAGGCTTGTTGATAAGACGGCTCCCGAGCGCTCAGCTGCGCAAAATATGCCCATTCCATCACCATCCGACTCCGAGGGCCCGTCGACTTTTGCACACTTCACTCAGCGAGTGGCCGACGTCTTTGACTCTTCCGTCGTCGACAACGCACAGCAAATCGCATCTTCCCTGAATCCATCCGATACTCCTCTGTCTTCTCTTTCCGGTCCCTCTCCTATCACACCTCAAGCCGTTCGGCTACCCTCGCGCTCAGCAAAGGCCGACCGCATCTCCCCGCAGCTTCACGCTCTCTTCCCTCCACAGCAAATCCTCTACGCCATCTCCCAGCAGAGCCCTGGCGCTAGATTTGTCCTCGCCGCGTTTTATTCTCAGGCGGACCAGATCGAAGGAAAACCCGAGCCTCTGGCCTCTCTGGCTCAGATCCCGCCTGCATCCAGCCATCCAGCCATCCTCGCTAAACGTCTGCTCCAGCTGGCAGTATGTCTGCAGCAAATGCCCCCCTTCTTCGACGGAAGCCGTCTAGGGCTGAAGAAGTCCCCAGCTGAAACGATGGAAGAATGGGTCGCCATAACAGCCAGACTGGTAACCTCAGACGACGATTTCGTCGGCTGCTTAGAAGGTCTCGAATGCCTCATCCTCCAAAGCTTCTACCAAAGCGACGCAGGCCAACTACGCAAGGCATGGATAACATGCCGTCGCGCCCTCAACATGGCCCAACTCATGGGCATCGATCGCCAACACGCCAAATCCATCCGATCGTGCGACCCGTCCTTCGATCCGAATCGTCGGCCGTCGCCTGCAGTTCTGTGGTTCCGCATCAACTGCAACGACCGCTACCTCTCGCTCATTCTCGGTCTCCCCATCGGCTCACGCGACAACTCATTCGCCTCGGACGAGAGACTCGCGTCTGATGCACCCAGCGATAAGCTCGGAAAGGTCTACGCGGTAATATCTGGCAGAATCGCAGACCGCAACGACTTGACGGGAAGTGAGGCATACACCCTCACGCAATCGATCGACCTGGAACTCGAGACGGCGTTCAAGATGATGGACGGCATGTGGTGGAAGCTTCCAGACATTGCTATATGCTGCAGTAACTCCGATGGATCCGGCGATGAAATGCTAGCGGTGAAGCTGCAGATTCGTCACTTCTCGCTGCTCATTCTCTTGCATCTACCGTATCTCCTGCAGGCCCGTGGCCAAAGGCGCTACGAGTACAACCGCTCAACATGTATGCAAGCAAGCCGGGAAGTCTTGGATCGGTTCCTCGACTACCGCAGCTGCTTCACTACGGCCATCTCCGGCCGACATGTCGATTACTCCGCCTTGGTGGCGGCAATGACACTCCTTCTGGGCTATCTAGGTTGGCAATGGCCCGGCTACGAGACGCAGCGAGGCCAAGACAGAGAATTGGCCGAGAAGGCGCAAGAGAAGATGCATGAGATGGGAGCATTAAACAACGACCGTCTCTGCATAGAAGCAGCTGAGACGATCCGACAACTCCTGCCAATTGTTCAAAGACCGTCTGGCAGTAGCGGTGAAAATGTCCACCTCAACATCCCGTTCTTAGGAACAGTCAACATTAACCCCGGTCCAACGCCTCCACCGTCCTCATCGACGAGCATGATGCCATCAAACTCGACGACACCTTCCGGCAACACGTCCGGAGACGGGACGTTGCCCTCCGGACTTCCATTCTCCTTTACATGCAATTCGCCTTCTCTGTACCAGGCATCACAGGACAGCGATCTCTCAACTACGTGCCCTTTTGACGCAGCTACGCCCGACTTTGTAAATGTCGAATGGCCATGCTTCACAGCTGATCCAGAGGAGTGGGCTTTGCAGGGAGTCGATACGACCTACTGGTCCACGTTAAACAGTAGCATGGCTTGACTGTGAGCGTAATCATGCGAGGACACAGTAGGTGACGTGTTTAGTGTCATATTCAGATTAGATTATACTTTATACCCAATTTTCATAGTAAATACAACCCATGCAACGCCATAACGAATGCAAAATACACCAGGGCCGACTGAATCTCGTATTGCAACAAAAGAACGCGGCCTCGTGTGGCCAGGGTATCTCCATCTCCAGGTATCCCTCCTGAATCGACAAACGCCACAAATAACAAACTTCAACTCCAGCATCCTCCGGTATCCAGTTGGTGGTTAGGTGTATAACATGCACAGGGCTCGATCACCCCATAAGAGATGTCGGCCACATTAGGTAAAGAGCCCTTCACTCTTGTAGGCCCTCTTCCAAGGCTTCGTGGTCAACAGCATTGGTCGTCACCCTCGAGGGCGCGCCCTTTCGTCGTGTTGCTGTCCAGTATTGCTGGAAGCCGGGAATTGCACCGGGCTGGTTGATACCCGGCGTCCGGTTCAGACCCTTCTCCTTTTCCTTTTCTTTTTCAGCGGGCTTAGGGACTGTATTCGTGCTTGCGCCTCCCCAGGGCATCCAGCCAACCCACTTGCCCAGGCTTCCCGCAGGACTACTTTGAGGCGTGTCAGAAAGAGCTGGAGAGCCAGACCGGTTTAGGGGGCTAGACACGGCCCTCGGGGTGGCAAGACCTCCGAAGCTATCTCGGAGTGCAACGGCGCTTCGCTTCGGAGCTCCTCGAGAGAGCGTAGGCTGCGCCGTGACGCCTGTCACAACGGCTCCAGCACCACCGAGGGGCCGAAGGGTGAGTTGGCTGGGTCGTGCTTTGAGGGTGTGGATGTCAAGACCACCTGTAAGAGACATGATGGATTCGTGAGAGAGCGCTCGGTGGATCCTAGGGCGGGACATAAAGTCGTCCTTGGAGCCTTCAGGGCTCTCCACAAACGAGCTCTCGTCGACGGAGGGTGTTGTTCCGAGATCTGGGGTCTCGGTCCGAGACATTACCTCACTGTCTCCTTCGTCTTCTTCGTGGATAATGTTATCATCAAACTGGTGCTGGCGAGAAGATTGAGGTGGGGGGGTGCCAGGATCGAGCTGGAGGGAAGGAGCTTGGAAACTCAGAACTGAGATCTCGGAAGGGCCTTTACGATGAGCCCGCCAGGTGGGTGACATAGGGTCGAAACTTGTGGTTGGCGAGGCAGGAGTATCGCTATCTCCGAAAGGGGGATCGAACATGGAATTTCGCTTGTTCGATCGTGGGGAGCTTGGCACAGAGGTGAAGTCGGCGGTCTGCTCCGAGAGCAGTGACCACCTCTGCTTGGGCATTGAAATTACGGAGTTGGTCTCCTTGGTGTTGAGTGAGGTGAGGGCAGGCATTGCGGGCCCAGGATTCAAGCTCCAGCGGCCTGAGGATCTTGGGGTGGAAGTGCCAGAGTTTGTAGGAGGCGTAAAGATGCCAGGGTTTAAGCTTGCACGTTTTCTCCTAAGCTTAGGTTTGTCAGGCTTTGGTGCAACATGGTAGTGGTGATGGATGTGAAGCTCCTGGGAAATCCGAGGGGTTGGTGAAGGTTCGAAGCTCTCAAGTTCTGCTTTGAGGGTCGACGAGCCGCTGTCAGGGACGGGTTGATGCTCGAGAAGCTGGTCACGCAGAGACTGGATCTCGTCATTGGAGTTGAACAGCATCTCTCGTAACTCGGCCATGCCAAGCTGCAGGTTGGCGTTATCCTGAAGTAGGTCGCGGACGAAGTGGTTGACAACGGTGTTGCCAGGCTTCAGGTCCTGGAGAGTCTTGGACGCGGCCGCACCCTTTAAGCGGCCAGCTGCCGTACTGAGCTGCTTGTCAACCTCTCTTTGGCGCTCCATTCTGCCAATGACCTCGACGTGACGCTCGCGTTCCTCACGAGCCTCCTCCTCCATCCTCTCCAACTGGTCCTGCATGTCCAAGATGCCACGCTGCGCCTCCTTGAAGCGCTGAGCATGAGACCGAGCATCTTCCCTAGTGGACCTCAATTCGTGATAGAGCTCTTCCTGGTCATGCTCCAGGAGAGAAAGGTGGCGCTCTGCGTCTTCGGCCCGGGCAGCAGCAGACTCGAGTCTTCGTACGGCCTGCTGGGATGAAAGAAGGCTGGCTTCGAGGCTTTTGATCTTGGTATCGGACTCAGAAACGGTGTTGTTCAAGAGCTCGAGTTGGTCGAGCAGGTTTCTGTTTTCCTCGATTTTCAGGGCATTCTCGGCCTCGAGTTCCTGCTTGGCCATCTCCAGACGCTCTATCCGCGAGGTCAAGTTGAGGCGATCCCTTTCGGCATCGGCCATGTATGCTTCGTGTCTGGCAAGCAGAGCCTATGTGGGCGGGAGGGAGAAAAGTTAGCCAGAGATTCATTGTGGAGGCTGTGTAGATGTGTCCAGCGCTTGCTCGGCAACAAAGGGCGGTGGTGGAGCGACTGGTATGTGGTTCAAACGGGGCCAATGATGGAATATGTGTTCAGGGCGGGGTGACGAAGAATGGGCTTTGGGCCGAGGGAGGAATGATCCACGAGTAATGTCGCGTGCGTACCTGACCAAGTTTAGCCGCGGTATGAACATCCTTCTCAACTGTCTCGAGAATGGAGCAGTTCTTTTTGAGGAGAGCGCAGTCGACACGACCGCAGCAGCAGGTCAACTCAGAGGTATGGGGCTCCGGCCGGGGGAGATCCGGCCTCTCCATGGTGGCGGGAGCGAGGATAGCGATGGAGAGGCCTTTATGAAGGTTGGACTATCGTAGTAGGGCGCAAGGTTCGCGAAAGGCAGCGAAAACGGCGGAAGAGGTGGACGCAGCGGTAGGAAACATGATAAATTAGGTAGGTGATGGATCGGTCGAAGGAGGGCGACGAGGTAGGATTTCGAGGACGGAAAGGGATAGGTCAGAGCATCTTTCGCCCGCCGCCGGTGAAATATAAAAAGACAAGACCAGGCGAGTCCAGTCAAGGTTGAAGAAAGGCAACGCGCTCGTCGATCGAGAGACGTTTTGACCAAAGCGGTGGTTTTGAGGCCCAAACAAAGACGGTCCCTTTGTGTACAATCTGTCTGTGGCTTGGTATGTGTGGCTCGTTCTCTGGGTAGCTCCGGTGAGTGTGGGGTTTTGTTCCTGGATTAGTGCGATCGTAGGCCGTACTTTGGCCTTGCTTTGTGGTGAATTTATCAACAAAAAAAAAGAGCTGTGATTCAAGGCAGAGGTTTTATAAAGGAGATGATGAGGTGAGAGAAGGGTTTGTGTGTGTGACAAGAGTCAACAGGGAAGATGAGGCCGCATTCAGAGGCCAACATCAGCCCCCCATGATCCATGTGATCCATGGCTTGCAGGGTCAAGGCGCTGGCGGTGACAATAAAAGCCTGGCTGTAGGACAGGGATCTAGCGAGTTTCTTCACTGGTGGCTCAGGGGCTTCAGGGTCTTTAGTGGATTGGTTTGTTGACTTTGCAGGGAACGACGTGTTTGGTGCCCGCGTTGCACTCATTTCATCTGTACTTGTGATTGGATGTTGAATTTAAGGCTGCCACACCATTTGTCTCTTTGCCGCTTTTAGCTAATGACGACACTGCTAGCGCGCCAACCTCGCGATTTCCGGAGAAATAGCGGTCCGCTCACGTGACAGCACTGAAACTCACTGTCTAGGGTAGGCTCATTGCCGATTGGGGAACTTTCATGCCGTACCTCGTCTAGGATTCAAGCACTCATGCATACTGTCTCTCGGAGCTGACTCTGCTCATGATGGAGCTCTTCACCGCTTCCCCTCACTTTGCATCGGCAATTGACTGTGGCATCACGCTCAGCGCCTCCAATCCTTATCAGTGTAGGCGCGCTTCTGCTCGATAGCTCCGGTAGTGAACGTGGTGTTGCAGGCAGCGCCGTACGTTCCAACGTCTGAATGTCGTCATACCATCTCACCTCGAGAGCTTCAGCCAGTCAGCTTCCTCTCATTGTCATCCCCCATATTATCACGGTAACATGGATGTTTCCGAGCTTCCTAGTGGTGATTCTTGCGCGTTTTGGGCGGTTTCCAGTGGATTGCGCCATGTTCCTTTCCTCGTATCTCCCCTCATTCTCTCCCGTACCCTTACTCTTATCTCGCCGTGTCCCTTGAGCTTCAAAACCATCTCTCCTCTCGCATTCTTTGACACACGTCTTGATGCGTCCATACCCTAGAATTCTCCAAAGCTTTCGATTAGGACGAATACAGACTCCCAGATCTTTCACTTTAGCACGATCCTTCTCCACTTGCAGACCAATGGCTCAAGAATACAAACTCAAGGGCCTCTCGTCGCTCTCCCTCTCCCCCGGCACCAAACAGGAGGTTGAGGTTGAGGGTATCGAGGACGGCAAGGTCCTACTCGTGAATGCCGGAGGAAAGATCCAAGCTCTTGGTGCCAAGTGTACTCACTATGGCGCACCTCTCGCTAAAGGTGTCTTGACAAGTGATGGACGCTTGACCTGCCCATGGCACGGAGGTACGCTGTCAAGCCTTGTTGATAGCTTCATGTATTGACTGATCTTACTCGCAGCGTGCTTCAACGCCAAGACTGGCGACGTCGAGGATGCCCCGGCTCTCGATCACCTCCCCGTGTTCCAAGTCGCCGAGCGAGATGGTGCCGTGTACCTGACGGGCGAAGAAGCCTCAGTTAAAGGATCCCGCAGAAAGCCCAACATCAAATGTGCAGCTTCTGGTGGCTCCCAGGAGGAAAAGGTTGTCGTTGTCGGAGGTGGCTCGGGCACCTTAGGTTTAGTCGAGGGTCTACGCGAGAAGGGCTACACCGGTCCCTTGACCGTCATCTCCAATGAGGGCTACTATCCGATTGACCGCACGAAGCTGAGCAAGGCTCTCATGACCGACCTCGACAAGCTGACCTGGCGAAACAAGTCTTTCTACGAAAGCGCATCTATCGAGTTCATTGAGAGCGAAGTCACCGACGTGAACTTCTCGGATCGCCATGTCACGACCAAGGATGGCAATAAAGTCGCTTACACCAAGCTCGTGCTTGCAACAGGTGGAACACCTAAGCGACTGCCCCTGCAAGGGTTCAAGGTTCTCGAAAACATCTTTACACTGCGGAGTGTTCACGACACGAGAAAGATTGTCAACGCGATCGGTGATAAGGGCAAAAAGATTGTCGTCGTTGGCTCCTCATTCATCGGAATTGAGTTGGCGGTCGCAACTAGCAGCGACAACCAAGTTACTGTTGTCGGTATGGAAAATGTTCCTCTCGAACGGGTACTGGGTGAAAAGGTTGGCGCAGGCCTGCAGAAGGCACTAGAGGGCAAGGGAGTCAAGTTTTGCATGGGCGCAAGCGTCGACAAGGCCGAGCCATCTGCGTCTGACCCGTCCAAGGTTGGCGCTGTCTGCCTCAAGGACGGCACCAAGCTGGAGGCTGACCTGGTCGTCCTCGGTGTTGGTGTGTCTCCCGCGACCGAGTTTCTCCGGAACAACAGTATCATTCGATTGGAAGATGACGGCTCTCTCAAGACAGACGACAACTACTCTGTGGTGGGCCTAAAGGACGTCTATGCCATCGGCGATATCGCTACGTTCCCCTACCATGGACCCGGTGGCGAGGGAAAGTATGTTCGCATTGAGCACTGGAACGTTGCGCAAAAGGCCGGGCGCATTGTCGCTAACCATATTATCAACCCGTCGATTGCGACGGAGCACTTTATCCCCATTTTCTGGTCTGCCTTGGGAGCACAGCTGCGGTACTGCGGCAACACGATGCCTCAGGGCTGGGATGGCCTTGTCCTTGAGGGCGACCCAGCTGAGAACAAGTTTGTCGCCTACTACTGCAAGGGCGAGACGGTGGTAGCTATGGCGAGCATGGGAAAGGATCCTGCCATGGCTCAAAGTGCCGAGCTGATGCGTGCAAACAAGATGCTTACAAAGACCGAGCTCCAAGAGGGAATGAGTGTACTGTAACTCTATAGGCCTTGGCACGCGGGGCGTGATGGGTTCCGGCCGAAACTACCAAGGGAACTACTGCTCAGAATGGCATTGATCGAGATGGAACGTACAGAATAGGAAACTGTATCATCGGGAGCGGCCTTAGTTAGTTAATTATCCCGATTTCTGAGCTTGCCACTCCGCTGATAGCCCCAGTGAAAAATCTCCGATCCTCCAAAGTCTATGACGTCGAGACACCAATCGTCATGAATACATCAACTCCATGACAAACCCTGTCATTGTGGCGAGTCAAACGATATCATGAAGTCATGAGGGGAGCTCCATACCAAAATGTCATAAGAATAAAAAGAGTTACATCTACGCTCTACCATCAAGGTTGTTTAGCACTCAAGTACCTAAACACACTAAACACAACAAAAATGGCTACACAAGCAGCATATCAAGCCGAAAAGGCTATCGGCCACGGCGACAACGCAGTTACTGCGCAAGACGTGACTACATACGAGGAGCCAGGTGCAGGCGAGTCTGGCGAGACCATGAAGGCCTTGGCCTGGATGGGCAAGAATAAGGTCAAGATGGGTACATGTCACCACAATTGCACCAACTTATACAGCTACTAACATTAATATCGATTGAAGTGGACGCTCCTAAGCCCAAGATCATTGAAGACCGGGACGTCATCCTCAAAGTTACTGGCAGCACCGTCTGCGGCTCCGACCTGCACCTCCTCCACGGCACCGTCATCGAACTCAGCGAGGGCGACATCCTGGGCCACGAGTTCTGCGGCGTCGTAGACCAAGCCGGCCCGGGTGCGAGTGCTAATGGCATCGAGGTCGGCAAGCGGTACGTCGCATCGTTCCAGATTGCATGCGGCGATTGCTTCTTTTGTAAGCAGAAGCTGTCGTCGCAGTGTGAGAAGACCAACTCGAATACTGCGGAGCGGGCCATGTATGGCGGTAGGACGGCGGGCATGTTTGGGTACTCGCATTTCACCGGAGGATTTGCGGGTGGACAGGCCGAGTATGTGCGCGTGCCGTTGGGAGATGTGAATTTGTTGGAGATTCCGAGTGATGTCCCGGATGAGAAGGGTGAGTTTTCAACATCGTATTTTCCATGAGACAGTGATACTGACTTCAGTCAGCCCTCTACCTCTCTGATGTTCTCGCAACATCATACAATGCCGTCAAAGACACAGCCGTCTACCCCGAAGACGAGGTCGCCATTTTCGGCGCCGGCCCCATCGGCCAAATGGCTGGTGTTTTCGCCATCCAAGAGGGTGCCAGCAAGGTCATCTTTGTCGATACCGAGCCACGTCTCTCCTTTGTCAAGGAGAACTGGCCTGCCCAGCATAAGGACAAGCTGGAGCTCGTCGACTACAAGCACTTATCGTTTGGTGTCACCAACAAGGCGACTGTTGTGAGCAGACTCAAGGAACTCTGCGGTGGTCGAGGCCCCGATTGCGCCATTGAGTGTGCGGCTGGTGAATATGCCAAGGGCTGGATGCACTGGCTGGAGATGTCGCTTGGTATCGAGACGGATACAAGTGAGATCGTCAACGAGATGATTGAGGGTGTACGCAACTATGGACGATGCGGTATTACAGGTGTCTATGTCGGATACGTACGTTTACTTCATCCCGTCATCCATTTGACTCGAGGCTGACTCTTTCTAGACCAACCACTTCAACATCGGATCTCTTATGGAGCGTGGAATCCGACTTATTGGTAACGGCCAAGCGCCTGTCCACAAGTACTGGCATGGGCTTCTCGAGATGATCCAGAAGGGCGAAATCGACCCTTCGCAGATGGTCTCGCACCGCGTCAGGCTGGAAGATCTTGACAAGGTGTATTACAAGTTTGAGGCGAGAGAGGATGGCATGCAGAAGGTCTTTGTCGAGACAAAGTTCTCGTTTCCCAAGTCTCCCGAGTCGCCTGAATTGACGACTTACTAGTCTGTCCTCGGGAGTTGGTGGGAGTTGGTGGGAGTTTGTCGGTGTAGTTGAAGTCAGGACATGATGAAGTTACGGAAATGAGAAATATTACTTCCTAATCTATCCAACCTAAATGTAGAGTGATCCGTTCAACATGATATTATACTCTATATGCTACACCCGATTGTAACCACTGTAGTAGACTCCAGCTCGTTCTACGACTGTCACGTCTATCGCGTCACTGTAGTTGATGATGTGCATCCCTACGCTTTGTAATTGTTGCGACCGTATTGTCTGCCTCGTTCAAACCCGACATCTGAACGGTGGCTTGATTATAAACCAACTGGCAATGCATGGTTTATAAATCTACACCGAACTGGATTTCGAGTAGCATAGTCGGACTCTGTGGTTTCATCTCGGAATGCTTGTCCCCCCAGACGCTTCCTTGAGCTGTTCTGTGATCGTCTGGCTTAGTGAGGAAGAGAACGGAAGCGGGAAAGCGATGAAGATGGTCAACACATTTGCGAATTGAGGGATCGGATACATAAGACACCCGACGTGTTTGGCGCAGGCGCTTGAAGAGCACTTGGACAATTCTGCGGCGACAGCATGGTCAGTTGGAGTGAACTTCAGAAGGCAATCTATACTTTCGGCTCGGAAAACGTCGCGCTAATCTTCAACAACGTCGAGAGGTAATGCAAAGAAGCTGGGGTAAGATATTCGGGCCCCAATCGCAACAAGATCATCCACCTTTGGGAAGAGCAGACAGTCCAGGCAGGGCATGCACGACCTCAATACATGCCTCTGCTTGATCTTGGCTAGAAGGCATTTGCAACTGATTTGAGGGACAAGGTTTATGGCTTAATAGGATTGTTACCCATCGATTTGGCCCGCAGTATAAAGCCGGATTATGAACAAGGAGCAGCTGAAGTCTTTCGGAAGTTTGCAACAGCCTGGATTGAATCAAGTACGGCAGTTCAACTTGATGCTTACGGCCTCAGCCAACACTCATCTTAGAATAAAGGCTGATGCTTTCTCTCATTTAGGACATAACCTTGAGTTACTTGAGCAATGTTCCACGTTGCGCGCAGGCCTGCCCTCTTGGGCTCCGGATTGGACTAACCAGGACCACTTCCGCCTATTCAGCGGACGGTCGTGTTACGAAGCCGGACTCGGCCCACCAACGCTCCTGGAGCTTAATTCCACTGGTTTGGAACTAAAAACTAAGGGGCTCCTGATAGGAGAGGTTGATGGCCTAGGAGTAAGCTACTACGAGACATGCGATGCTATCGACCCGACTGACGCTCGAAGGCAGCGATGCTGCAGTTCGTATCTCGAGGGGCCGCAAGGCATTTGCTCGCATTGTGCGCCAAAACCGGGACTTGAAAATCGCAGGGAAGGCCCTTGAAGACTTTTTCCCTCCCAAGGACAAAGTAGACCCGGAAGAGGCCCGTGATGCATTGGAAAGAATATTTCGACTCCATCGGTCCAGGAGGCCAGTAGCCACAACGCAGGGGCATTTCGGCCTTGTGCCTATCGCCGCTAGGAAATGAGATTTCGCGTTTCTCTTGCAAGTATGTGATTTATTATGATATTCTGAGAGCTCTGACCTGAAGAGTACAAATATCAAGTCGCCGGTGGTTGTTATCTGCATGGGTTCATGGAGGGAGAAGTCACTCAGGAGCAGGAGCAGGATGTCCAGCTGCAAAGGATAGTGCTGTGTTGACAGCTTAAAAGTATCTCAGCTTGAGCATAGTATGAACGGTTATAGAAGTATAAAGTCTTCTCAACGAATGATGGCTGTTTAGATAAGTACCTTCTGAAGCACCCTCCGAAATACCTAGACTGAAAGCACTTCGCTCTCTGTTTCCGACTGTACCTTGGAAAACTTGCTTCCCCGGTAGCATCTTATATTATCAAGTAATATGGCTGGCAGTATACGAAAGTGACGTCTGTGAGACCGTGGATTGATCCCACACCCAATGACAACGTCGACGAGCATGCTCGGACTTTACAAAATTTCCGCCATTCGGACTCTCCGGAGGCCGAGAAATGTCCGTCCGCGTACCGCCAATACTGTACACGAAGTACCGAGGATGGTCTCGGATCTTTGATCTTCTATTTGTCATAGAAGTTGTATTGCACAGTTCGCAATTCATCTGCGACTCAGCGATACCTTTAGACCTTCCCTCGTTGAGGAACCTATCGTATCGGGTGACGAAAGTTAATATTGATTAGGCGTAGTACTAGACTAGCCGTTATACCCTGTGCTGCGTGATATTGTTCGGCTAATGAAATACATAGTATCCATTTACTTGAGGAGGAAAACACTTTAATAATCATCAAGAACTTGAACACTCAAACCTCTCAGAGACAACGAACAATCCTTACACGCTAATGGAGTTGTGAGATGTGGAACAACGCGGTGAATCTTCACGCGGATCTTGTAATATGAGTGACATGTGACGTCTCTGGGACGGAAGCTCTATCTGAGCAGGTTAAAACTGTAGAGGCAATAGGGCTCTCTTACTCCGGGCTTCCGAATAAGAAGATTGGCAGGCCGAGCCTGCTGCCTTTACCCAGATCCCCCGATGCCCGGTAGTAAGAGAACAGCAATTACACCAGTGCCAAGTACGCAAGTTAGCATTAAGGTAGATACACTTCCTAGCCTGTCAAGTGGCGCCGTTTGTGTACGTCTGGCGTGTAGTTACGATGAAGTGGATGCTGGACTAGCAAGACAAAGCGGGCAGTAATCGCTTGGTCATCGCGAGCGGTGTTCCTGTATGTGGATGACCTAGATCACAAAGATGACCCAGATTATGACATCTCCAAGGAACAGGGGCTTCTGGGCCTGTGTTGTGAGCAATGGTATGGGATGGTTCCTACGGACAACGGTCTTCTGGAACAATGCCGGTCGGCATTTGAACCTGCAACTGAGCCATAGGAGTCGGATCTTCGCCCTCGGACTCCGTCTACCCACTTAAAAATGCAAGGCGGCATGGAACTGCTTGGCATCGCCAAAGGATGGGACACCAGCTTTCTCCCTCAGAACGTGTTAGCTCATCAGTTATTATCCAGCGACTGAGCTATAAATCTGAGCTTACGCCGTTCAAGAAGACAAACAAAAACAACACCCTCAAGCTCTGGACCAGGAACCTCATCATTATGCTACAGCTGCTGTCTTATTCTGGAACTTTGGGTGCTGATTGGATCTTCCTGTCATGGTCTGCCTGCACAATATTGCTGCTCGTTTATATTGCACAGGTGAGATTCCTTGTAGCTTGTAGTGGGTTCAAGCTGACAGCCTCGATAGGTGTTCCGCGAAGCGTTCTTCTCGCCTCTTGGCGCTATTCCCGGCCCGTGGTACGCCAGATTCACGGGACTGCCCGGGATAATTGCAACATTCCGTCGACGACAAGTTCAATACCACCATGAACTGCATGAAAGATATGGCTCGTTCGTCCGTGTGGCACCTCGAGAGGTCTTTGTCTCGGACATCGAAGCCTTCAAGAAGGTTCATCGAATAGGGGGCCAATTTATGAAAGCGAATCTTTATCATTATTTTGGACCAACTGAAGCTGGGAAACCTCCATATGGGCTGTTTCAGATGACGGATCCTTCGGACCACAAGGGCCGAAGAAGGCTGTTGGCACGTGGATTTACAGTCAGCTCGCTGCGTACCGAGTGGGAAGAGGCGGTACACAACAAGGTGACAATGGCAATTCGGGGGATGCAGGAAGAGGCGAAAGCGACAAACGACGAGGTGGACATTCGCAAGTGGTGGGGTTTGATGGCTTCGGACATCATCTCCGAACTCATGTTTGGGGAGTCCTTAGACCAACTCAAGGAAGGAAAGGTGAGGAGAAGAGCCCAGGGACTCTGCTTATACACCTTACTGATATCTCTAGGCTGACCCCTGGTTTGAAGATGTCAAAGTCTCTCTTGGTGCGTCCTTCATGTCTCTGAAGTTCCCTTCCCTCTATGCTATCGCCAAGAGGATGCCATTTATCGGCCAACAGCGGTTCTTCCATGCCCACAAGGCACTCTTCAACAAGGGCAAAGCCGCAGCCGCTAACAACAACTCGGCTTCTGGAAAAAAGAACGTCTTTGCGAAGGTATTGGAGCAAAGGAACAAAGAAGACGCGAGCCTATCGGACAAGGATGTGTGCGTCGAAGCGGGCTCCTTCATGATTGCCGGCAGTGACACCATATCCAACACGCTCACATACCTTGTATGGGCCGTCTTGTCAGACAAAGAACTCCAAAAAAGCCTTGAAAGTGAGGTAGAAAAACAGGAGAAGCCATTGACTGACGCTAATCTGGAAACCTTGCCACTGCTCAACACCGTTATACAAGAAACGCTTCGTCTCTACGGTGCTGCACCTGGCCCTGAACCCCGAATAACTCCGGCCGGCGGCATCGAATTAGGAGGATATGTCATTCCTGAGGGCACCGTTGTCGCAACCCAGGCATGGACCATGCATAGAGATACAACAGTCTTCCCTGATCCCCAGCGGTAAGCTCCCACGGCCTCGAGATGATGATTCGTCGCACGCTGACACGAGGAACAGCTTTGATCCCACGCGATGGCTACCGTGGGATAACGGAAGAGGGCATGGGCCTATGTATGCCGCATTCAATCCCTTGGGAGCAGGCTCTCACACTTGTATTGGTAAGAACTTGGCGTTGATGGAATTGCGGCTTGGAGCTGCAATGTTCTTTCGCGAATTTCGTGGGGCTCGCCTTGCACCTTTGACGACCCCTGAAAGTATGGAAATGGAGAATCTAGTGTTGATCGAGCCAAAGGGGAAAACATGCAATGTCATATTGTAGGCCCCAAGGGAGTCGAGTATGAATATTAGGATGGCTATTGCCTCGTAGCACTGCAGGCGCGGATCAGATGTAAACCTGATGCCGTAAGGTACTATCTATCTCGTCTCAATTATTATAGCCCACTTGTACTAGAATTACAAAAACCTCGATTAATAATAAATTTCATTTTACGGAGCAATCTTAGCTGAGGCACCTTGACAGGATATGAGTGAAGGAAGCGTGACTCCCGGGGTGTTGACAGGAACCGGGGGCTTGGGAATTATTGCATAGATTATAACTTCAAAGAGGAAATGAACTATAAAGATGTGCCTCGGAGGATTTGTGTGAAACTCTATGTGCCCATGCTCATACTCTTCACATATAACTACTTACTCGTTGTCGACGATGCGTCTTTCGATTCCACAACGCTACTCTTGAAGGAGGCGGGCTTCCGGGAGTCGCTTGGTCTCATGGCTCGCGCAGTAATCCCGCCTTCTTTATCGACCGGAAGATGCAAATTATTCACTGCCGCATGGTCCAGCTATATAGCAACCTCGATAATCATTCGACACGCTTTCTGTTTCCGAAGGAAGAGCAATCAACGACTAGAGCTGTCCTACTGCCTTCCCCATACCCCAACATCTCTGTCATGTCGACGTCAGAAGATAGGTCCCGTCGCAACGGTAACATCTTGTACCCAAGTGCCACCTTGCTTGAGAGTTTTGTCCGAACACCAGTCAAAGAACCTGAAGAGAGCGAATGGATCGCAAACCTCCAAATGTGGGACATTACGTACCTTTACAGCCACCTGATGCTCGACAACGTCTTGGACAAGTGTGATGATGAGGATGTTGAGGCTTGGTTCAACAAATACATTCGGAGGGAAAATGGTGACGTTGATACCTGCACAAACCGGCTGGGGAGAATGTGCTACGACAAAAGCCTAGCGAGAAAGAAATGAAGCCTCTAGGGCATAGTTCCCACCTGGTACCCTTAATGAGTCGCAGTCTTGAACAGATTTGTTCTGATGGTGTCGTTGTGACACACGAGCCTCATAGCCTGATTGTAATGCGCCCAGCACAGGCAACACCCGCCCACACACCAGGCATATCGTTGAAAGCAAGTATGCCTCGTTATTGACCATTGGAACTTTGCCCTGTGGCCTCAAATCCTGTCATGTATTTGCACTTTCGGCTGTCTCCCCCTCCGATGGTGTGTTGGGCGGTGGCTTAGACATCAATGCATAGCTGCGCCATGGGCCAACTGGCAATGCAGGCTGGGAACTGGGCGACGAATTACAGTCTGATATACACAACAAGGCACAGCACGAGGCGGTTGTAAATTCTTGTGCCTCTTCCGAGAATGCCTTCCCCGCACGTCTCTTTAACTTCTCTTCTGACGCTGCCTTGAGACTCAGTCTTCAATCATTCAACTCAGATGTCGAAGTCTCCTTGATCGTACCATCCATCATTTGGCACACCTGAAGAATCATGGCCGATATTCTGAGCATCGTGGCGGGTGCTGCACAGCTGGCAGACCTCAGTGCCCGTGTCTTGATCGCGTCGTCTGGCCTATACAGCAAGCTCAAGAACATCCCCAACGAAATCGAGACCCTCAAGAAAAACACACTGTTATTCATCGACCTTCTCTGGATGATCAGCAGTGACTTTGACGGTCCAGTGGATTCGCAAAGCAACTCTCTCCATGTCGCCCATCGTGTCACATCAATCCTTCATGATGCGAAGGAAGAATCAGAAGAACTTGCTCTGCTTTTGGAACGACTTTCAGCCAATAACTCCAGCTCTGTCAAGCGCGCTTGGTCTGCAGTCGTGAGCGCAAAGAAAGAAAAGGACATTGCTGAGAGGTGCCGGCGAATCGAATCACTCAAATCATCACTGCAGCTGTGGTATCAACATCGAACCATGCGGATCCAACACCAAAGCAACGTAAGGTTACGATTGATGGAGCAACAATTGTCAGTCTCGAACCAACACACACACCTCTGGTACTAATGATGTAGATCACAAGTCACAAGCGCTCAAATTACGGCTCAATCAAACATGAATGTACTGGCACATCAGGTATGTCTAAGTACCCCCAGGATCAGGTAAAACTACATAGTAAACAAGGTTTAACTTGAACTTATAGTCCTCCACCATCGTAGACACAAACCAAGCTATAGTGTCACAACTGCAGTCTTTCAACCGTTCTACCACTTTTTCTACAGACCCTATTCCCACCGAACCTGTTTGGCGAAGGCGATATCGACCAGCAGCTAGGAGCCCCTGCACTTGCCAGCCTTCAATCGCCAACACGTCCGTCTCAGTCTACAACTTACAGTTTTTCTTTTCTCAGCAACATGATCATTTACCAGATTGTCCACATAGAGGCAACTCAACTCTATGGTCATGCGGGGTGCGTGCCCTCAGTCCAAGAATCCAAATGATGCTTGGATTACAGCTCGGCGGCTGGACGTTCTCGATGTTCGGGAAAATTTCGCCTCACAATGTTGTTGATCGAGAGAAATCACCAGCTTTTATTGCTCTGTTAGAAGCTAAACAAACCCTGATCAGATATGGATTCTCTGAAGAGACAAGATTCTCAAAATTTGCAATACAACTTCGAGGATGTGATTTCCTAGATCTTGGATCAGATGGCGAGATTGTACTTCCCACCCAAGAGCCTCACACTCTGGGGATCGTGAAGTCAATACTTGAAACTCTACTCCAACGACTTCTTCAAGCGTTTGAGTCGGGCACAGCTTCTCCTGCTGATCAGACACCTGAGGGCTTTACGATCCTTCACGTATGTTACCTAAACGTGCTTACTTATTCTGCTAGAGTAGTTGAGTCCTCTGCTAATAACCCTAACAGGAATTCGTTCGCCTTGCAATGTATTGCCTGGGCGTTCAAGAAAGTTTATACAGTATCATGAACGATATTGTGGCGACGTTGGTCGCAGGCAATGCTGATCCGAATGCAGCATGCACGTAAGATTGGCCCTACAACATCTCACCGAGGTTTTCTTCCTTTCACTTGACTAATACTCATTACAGATCATCAAGGCCATGTGATAACACAGGGTCTCCATTTTGTGTACTGCTCAATCATGCACACTTCGACGTCTATGGGCCACAGCGGCTTCAGCAGCTCAGACTGGATCAAATCCTTACCACCCATGGATGTGACACGTCCAACTATATACGACGAGATGCGAGATCGCCAGAATTAGCCGATTTTTTCAACAAAAATCCCGTTTTCCTCAAAGGTAGGTCTCGCGCCCAAGACAGTGCGGTGATTGACATGTAAGAAATCAATGCTAAATGATAGCAGACTATGGACAGCAGCCTATCCACGTGGCTGTGGTAGGAAGATCCGAGACAGAACTCCGTCATCTTGTGAGGCTCGGCAAGGTCGACTTCAAGGCCAAGGACCCTCCAATCTTGAGCCTTGCCGTTGGTTGGCCGACTGGCCTGCAAATCCTGCTTGACTCGGGGGCAGATCCTCGTGATGCTATCTTTGCAGCGATACACCAACAACATATCCCAAGCATCGAGTTACTCCTCGACCACGGGTGCCCAATGTTCGACTTGTTGTTGTGCAGTGCTTATATGCGTGAAAAGTACACTGATCTACTGGGTTATGCGCATCTCCCAAGCATCGAGTTACTCCTCAACCACGGGTGCCCAATGTTCGACTTGTTGTTGTTGTGCAATGCTTATGTGCCTGAAAAGTACACTGATCTACTGGATTATGCGCTCGAACTACTTGGTTCAAATTCTGTGGTTATCCCTCTAATCCATAAATTAGTTGAGAGGAGACAAGAGCTCTTTCAGTTGGCGTTGGAGAATCTGCCGGGGACTTTTCTGGGAACGCTTGGATGCAGCAAACAACAGGAGGGCCAATCTTTGATTGATTACAATGCACTCCAAATCTTTGAGCAGCTGGAGGCTCATCAGAACGACGTGCCGGCAGCTCTATGGCCAGGTCGGTTCACCACCATTTACCACCACCGTCGCATGTCATACCGTCTGGCAAAGAAGCTGTATGACGCCGGTTTCCACGACATCGATAGGCACGATGATCGAGGCCGCACACCACTCATGATTGCAGTCAGAGGTGAAGGTCTTAATAATTCCTTCAATGCAAATCTATTGATGCGATGGTATTTGAGCAAAGGGGCAATGCTACCCCGATCTCTGGCTTACACGGACCTCCTTTCACGATCAGTCGAATTCACTCAGACTATCTCAGCAGCGGTATGGATTGCAGAAGGTCCGAGACTGTGCGGCCCCTTGGAAGTCTTCCAAAAACTTCACCCGGAAGGTGTCCAGCAACATGACAGCTGCAACTGCTGGTGCAGCACAGCCGGTTGCACTCCTGTCGGCATAGTCCTCAGAGAGAAGCTATTTGGTCTACGGGCAAGGTTTGAATCAATCCGACGACGACGCTGGCTTTTTCTCTTGCCACGGTATTCATCGTTGGGACTATCTCTCGATAAGCAATGCTTCACAGACATTTGCAGACTAGGGATTTTCGATCGGCTGGGCATGGCTCACACATGCTGCGTTTCTCTCGATTGCCCACCACGGAAGACAGGTGGGGACGATTCTTCAGTATCTCAGGACGAGCGTCAGGAGCTTCAAGAAGAAGACCAGAGTTTAAACCTGATTTTGGAGTCATACATCGACCTGTATTTTGATCTTCTCCAAATACATGGAGACAGCTTCGAAAGCTTTTGGATTTCATGGTGGTTCGCCCTCGAGCATTATCTGCCTGTCGAATTACCTGGAGATCAAGACGCGGACTATCCGCCTCTCCAGCTGTTGGGCATTTGTGGCCACGAAAGCCATGATCAAGATCGAGATCAAGATCGAGATCAAGATGCAGACGGTTACAAACCCAAAGCCGAGGCTATCGCTTCGTTGGTTAATGAGTGTATTGTGCTGTTGAGTGAAGAAGCCATTGGTAGCTTTTACGGCCAGTTTGAACCAGATCTGCACGAACAATATTCCAATGAGCGGATGCTGTTTATATCCGCCCAGTGATCATAATACCTATATGAAATATGGAGGAGGATGATTTTAGACGTTGAGACTTGAGAGAGACTGAGACCATGCTCTAGGGCACGGACATACATTTGCTAGCAGTTCATAACAGACTTCGGAAAAAATGAGTGTTGTCAGTTTGCATCTCCTATAATATGGAATGAAGTTCCATCCTTGTCTATATTGACAAGAATTGATGGCCCCGGTCCTTCCATATGAGACAACGCCTCACTTTTCATGGCGTAGATCAAATACATCACGCGACTCTTCTAATAACATGATGTTTAAATACATTCATACCGAAATCCATTATTTTCAAAATGTATCGATGCCATTTCATTCATTATTCAAACCGCGCCGCGGCCTACCTGCCGTTCCAATCATCCGAGGAATTGAGAACTTCAAAACTTCGCCTACTCCCCCCTGCTACCTTCACTTTCATGCTGTCCAGTGGGATTTCTGAAACTGATTCGTTGCGTTTCGGGTCGCTTCCGCTCCGAATATAGCCGACGGCATTTCGAATGGGGTGCTTTTCCCTGATGAGGCGAAGAAGCGGCCGGAGAGTTGGGACACTCGCCGCCATGATAACGACGTTTTGCTCCACCCTGTTGAGTTTGGTTAGTTGGCATTGCTACTACTAAGAGAGATGTCAACTTACAAGCCCCAGATAACCAAGATAACAACATTGTAGACTGGGAGACGATTAGCTTCAGCCTGGTCAATACATCAAGGGGAGGCAGCGGGTTAGCTTACGGGGGTCCACCTGGTCACCAAACCTGTCAATATAAGTAGCCTTGATAATTGTGAAAATTGCCGAAAGCAACGTGAGGCCCAGCATGAAAGAGATTTCCAATTTCTCTTGCAACTTCAGCTGCAGCTTCCAAAAGGCATGGATCGGGACGATGGCAAGGACGAGGTCAGTCAAGGCCGTGATGGCACTGACGACGTAGGACGAGTAGTTGAAGACCTTCGGACTCCAGCACTTGCCCTTGATCGATCGATCCCACAAGAACGCAGTAGGTTGACACTGGACAAAGATGATGATGACTGAGACTCCGGCGAGGATTAACTGGACGGCAACGATGCCCCGCAAGGATCGACGTGATATTGTTTCGGTCCGACCGGCCAGACGTTCAATGAGAATCAAGATTGCCACGTTCGGTAGACTATAGGCCATAATGTTAAAGGCTAAAATCGTCAGCATAGCTCTGATCAACCAGCCAAGGCGAGTCCGAGCTCACGATAAGCGATGATCTGAAGCTTCTTCGTCTTAATCATTCTCTGAGCTCCTCCCAACTCTGCCGCAACAGCAGCCGTGTGACGGCCAAGACCAAGGTTGACGGACGCTTGCACGATGGCAGAGGCGACGATACTGCCTACCAAGGAGAGCAGAATCATCAAATCATCCCAGCCAGGTCGACGGAAGACAACGGTCGTCGTGTACAGTTTTGTTATCACGGTCAAAATGGCCATGCCTGTAAACATCCAAGCAACCAGACTAAGCTGGGTCTGCTTGGAGTCTGTCGGGATATTACCGGCGTTCATTGCAAAGGGTGATGGCGATGAACTGATAGACGAGAAAACGGTCGAAGAGCGCTCTCACGGACACGACGCTCGGAGAAAAGCGAGCCGGCAACAACATCTTGTATGCCATACATTTTGCAGACGTGGAAAATCAAACGCCAAGGCAATTCAGTCAGGAAGGATTTAGAGAATCATCTGATTTCTCGAGGGAGTTCCGCGCGGGATTTTGCCAGATTCACAGGCGGTTGAGACGAGCAAAAGCAAGTCAGCTCAGAAGACCCATGGACGAGCCAACGAGAAAGTCGTTCCATTATGCGTGGGAAAACATCCCTGGGCATTCCAGGGGTAGAAACCGAGGCCATGACTGCTGTGCCCCAACCTCGATGGCCGGATATCCGATGAGGTTTGCATATCGAGACACTACCCACAGGCACTTGACTGTAATGGTTGAAGAGACTACGTATTTGAATTCCTATTGACATCACAAGAAATGAATAGAGCGTTGACGATTTGCCTGGAGCAATACCACCGAGCCAGAGTCAACTGTCTTATTGTGTAGGCTTTTGCTGGACAACACTCTTCAACCGGTCTTCGACTCTTACGTACAAAGCAATGTTATCCCGGATATAACG
Source organism: Fusarium buxicola (assembly GCA_014899095.1). Taxonomy (NCBI): domain Eukaryota; kingdom Fungi; phylum Ascomycota; class Sordariomycetes; order Hypocreales; family Nectriaceae; genus Fusarium; species Fusarium buxicola. Next base: position 50,529 of record JAAVUK010000149.1, on the reverse strand, counting down.
TCTTCCGGAAACCCGGAAATCGGAACTTTTTTTTGGCGTCAGTCCCGTAAAACTTACCCACAACTCTGGCCTGAAGGATCTGGCCTGAAGGATCATTTAGCGTCTTACAATATCCAGGACCAGGACGAGGACCAGACCAGGATGCCCCATATCCGTATAATGGAGCACGACTCAAGAGTCCATGTCTTCCCCGGAGCAAATGATTCAAGGATAGTTCTTGATTAAGAAGCCGTTTACTGAAACTCGAATTGTGCGGAACTTTTGAGACTGCTTAAGTGACAGCATGCCTTAAAGGCTGTGATGATCAATGAGTTTATCCAAAGAAATCGAGCCCAGGGAAGTGAGGTAGCAAGTTGAGCCGCCGCCAACAGTCCACATTCAAGCACGATTGCGGCACAGAGTGGACATGTACATGAACCAAACCGACCCAGCGACACGGATAGTCCCAGCTTTGTCGCGACGAACTCCTTTCTCGGATCAGGACCCACTGACGGTAGGCGGCTCAGGGGGCCATGAGGCCATGTGCTTCAAAGGCCACCAATAACTGGCACGAGCAAGGAGAACTGGAGAGATTAAAATCTCCAGCACCGCCGCATATCATGTTCAGTGACTTGCTTTTGGAACCCGACCTACTCGTTTGAACCAACCCTGCAAACATGGCAGCCGCTGACATCGTGGAACGTATGCAGGCTGCTGCAGCGGCCTATGGGAAGAACGAAGTCGGAGCACGAGAGACCCTCTTCGAACTGAACCGGCAGCTCCTCGCTGACCTGGAGACGCCCACCGAATTCGTGCAGAGGATATGGTTCGCAACTGTAAGGATATCGCCCATCGCTTCCTAACCTGGCAACTGACATGTGGGCAGGCTTCCCTGGGCGGTTGTCTAGAGGTCGCTGCCAACACAAACGTGTTCCAGCATCTCAAGGAGGCCGAGGGAGGAATCAGCACTGAGGCTCTTGCTGAGAAGTCGGGCATCGCCGCGCCTCTGCTCGAGCGCTTCATGAGACACTTTGTCGCCCACAAAGTTGTCCGCTTCTCCAAGTCCAGCGGTTGGCAAGCAACAGATCTGTCCAACACCCTTGCCGAGGAAAACTACCAGCACAGCATTGGCTTCTGCCAGCGTGCTGCTGCGGCCTCGTTCCTCAAGTTCCCAGACCACTTCAAGAACTCAAACTATCAGCCGCCGGGATTGACAGACGGGCCGTACCAATATGCCCACAACTCAACCCTGCCCTTCTTTGACTGGCTGGTTGCCAACCCACCATATGTCAACTATTTTGGCTCGTTCATGTCAGTGTACCGTGCTGGGAACGTGGACTGGTGGACATTCTATCCCGTTGCTGAGCGCCTAGCCGACGGCTTTGACCAGACCAACAGCGACGTGTTTCTCGTCGACGTCGGTGGTGGTAGGGGCCATGATCTGGCAGCATTTGGCAACGGATACCAGTCTCCAGGCAGACTCATCCTGCAGGACCTTCCACAAGTCGTATCCAGCGTCCAGAAGACCTGTGGTTTCGAGGTTCAGTCACACAACTTCTATACGCCTCAACCTGTTGAAGGAGCTCGGGCCTACTTTCTTCACTCCATCCTGCATGACTGGAGCGCCGAAGATGGCGTCAAGATTCTGAAGAATCTGAAACCTGCATTGAAGCCAGGCTACTCCAAGATCTTGCTGAATGAGATCGTCTTGTCAGAGGAGAACCCTTCCGTCCCTGCCACATCAATGGACATGATGATGCTGGGACATTTCGGAGAATCACGCGAACGTACTGAGAAAGACTTTAAAGCCATTGCGGCAGAGGCAGGACTTGAGGTCCTTAACATTTACTCCAATGCCGCCTCTCCTGAGAGTGTTATTGAGCTTGTGCTCCCCTCTAGTTAAGAGCTACCTTTGTAGAGTAATTAGGCACTGGCATGATGGGCAGCGTTGTGGCTGCTGTTGAATATAGGCATGTACTATTACAGAAACTGACTGCTGTTTCCGAATAAGTGTTTGTTTGTTAGGAAGTTAGTAGAAGTGTATAAATGGTTGGTTGTCATTATTAAGAGTCTTTGCCATCCATGGCACCATCTCTAATTTCCACCTTTCTTGAAACAGTATCTTTCCAGGTTAAGAGACGCAAACGTATGTCTCGTAAACTAAACATGATTAAGGCAACACCTCGGGATAGAACAGGAAGCTAGACAGTGATACTTGAGACCAGACGCCAGCTGGATTTCACACACTCCATCTTCCCTATTATATATGTCAATGAAGCCCGCCCGTCGATGTGTATCGCCGCCAAGTGCCTCGGTGCTTTCCACCACAATTCCGTTAGTCAAAATGACCATACCCCCTCTTGAGGAGTAGTGCATTCGGGGACATCTGGGATCGGCATGTTAATATAGGAGCGTACGGTGCAGGCGAGAGAATCCTACTGGTGCCCTTGAGCCACATTCGCCGTTGTGTTCCCTTTGCTGATCAAAACCAATATCCCAGCAACGCCCCCTCAAAGCTGAACCATCACCACTAACCAGTGCAAGCCCGTTCGATCTTTTGGATACCCTGATCAAGACCAAGGGTGCTACAATCCCATGTGTCCGGTTAGAAGGGTCGATAGAGGTTGCTAAACCATGGCTACTAGGGGAGGGCTTAGGAAAGGTGTTATGGACAAGAGAATCCCCCAGGAAATAAGGACATGAAATTTCCCCTACTGAGGCGCAGGACCAGGGAGCGAAATTGGGATTTCTCTTCTGTAAATCTTATGTCTTCCATAGGAGGACTTTTGTCAAATAAGAGCGGGAGACACCAGGGAAGTACTCCTCCTATTGTCGCCACCAAAGACGACTACCAATGCCGTAGATGGCGGCCAGACGGCCAGAAGGCTTGGTTAGGTGCGTTGAAGAAACAATTTTGGACGACCTGATGCCATTCCCGGCCTAGAGACTCTGCCTTGGACATTTCAGTAAAGTGTCGTTTGTTGTATCGGGTCCATGACTCCTCGAACGGGTCGCTTTCGAGGCCAACAATGCTACTTCGACACTCTCGATATACGCCATTTCATCAATCTGGCCAGGGCAATGGCGTCACGAATCGTCTTGGGTAAATGGCATACGTCCATCTTGTCCCCAAGCAGGTTGACTACTGACGAGAAACAGGAGTCAGGAGATGATAATGATTTATAACGACATACCGAGAATATGCTGGCAAAACTATATCAGGACTACTACTGGCGTCGTGACTGGGAAAAAAAGATCTAACTACACATGGCAGCTGAGAATGAAAGAATCTTTAGTAAGGGACACCGTAAAATACAGGCCTCTTTGACTATTTGGGAAGCACCCTGATAGAACAAGAGCGAATCGAGAAGGCCCTGAACTTGTTCGGAGAGTGTGCCAGCCTCTGTTCTCAAGAACTTGGCCCCTAAGGATATAATTGCAAGGATAGCATCAAAGAATGGAATAGTCGAGATAAAGAGCAGTTGGATGGGGGGACCATGGATTGATATAGGGACTCACTCAGATGGATGATTGGATGAGAAACAGGCAAATCGCAGGAAAGCGGGCTCAAGGTATTAACTCGAAGTGCCTGGGGCAAGGATGAAGAAGACGATATATAAATGTTTCAATTAGTTTCAATTAGTTTAGCTGAATCCTTTGGAGGTCTGAGCGTGCTGTAGCAAACCAAGGTTACTAACCGTCAGCCTCAAGGTGTGTAAAATCTACAACGACACCAGATGCAACCAGTTGAAAGCCTTAGAAACTCAGCACGAAAGGCCCTTGGACGACAGAACCCCTCCTCTTAGTCCACCCGTGATTCATAATGAACGGAGTGGCACAACTTGTTAAACAGAGTTCCCGACTTGAACTACATATAAGTCAACATTTTTCTTACGAATTACACATCGAGAAAGACTCCAAAGAAAGTACAAAAAATGATGCCCTTCAGTCTATAATTCATGACAAGGAATGAGCTCGAGGGAAGTGTCTTTCATCACATAGAGCGCCCGGGTTTTAAGCCACATCCGAGCTCTCCAGTTGCTGGAAGCAAAAGCGAATATGACTTCCAATCAGAACAGGGATTGCATTGAAATTTCAAGTTTTCTTTTTAGGGGGAAAAAACCTGATTTTATAAATATTTCCCTGCATATGGCCGAATCACAACGTCGATACTCACGTGATTTGACTCGGACGAGGTCCTGAGTGGTTCATTCGTCCGTCCGAGTCGCAACAATCATCTTCCATCGTGAATAATTGACATGTGCTTGAGACATTTTGCCGCTCAACGTTAATCAACAATTACCGCAATTTTCCCTGCCCATACATACTATCAAAGCCGCCTGCAAGCATGTTATCACAGCAAGACTTGTCTCCAGAGCTGCTTGCAAAACTCACCCGCACCGAGGAGCTGGATCTGAGCGGCATGATTCGAGACCTGCCTGTTCCAAAGATTCCAGCCATCAATCGGAAGTGCGCCAACCCATCAGTTGGATCTCTCGATGCTTTACCACCAGAACTACTATATCCCATCCTCAACACTCTCGATTTTCAGTCTCTATCTCGACTCTCACGGGTCTCCCTCAAGGGGAAGGTGACGGTGGAAGCCATGACAGCGTATCAAGAGATGCTAGAGCACGCGCCAGAAGTACTAGTCGCGTTGGGAAGAACTCGGCTATTACACCACCACTCGGCTTCGTTGCTGCGGCAGACTCTTCGAGCAGATCAGTGCGTTTCGTGCTTTGACTTTGGCGGTTTCCTGCTGCTGCCAACTTGCGAAAAAGTGTGCTTTGAATGCCTCTGTCGAAATCGCGCACTGCGCGTTACCATGATAAGCCACGCTAAGAGATGCTTCCGCTTGACAGACGACCAGCTTGAAGGAATTCCAATCACACACAGCATCCCCGGCACTTATAATGTCAGGTACCACGTCTCGCGCCCACTGCCACAGGGTCTTGTCTGCGTGAAGCAAGTCAAACAGCGGGCAATCGAGGTCCACGGGTCTGCTGAGAGTGTATCCAGGCTTATGCCAAATTCCCCGCCTCCAGGCATGTATTCAAGAGAGTTCTCGGTTCTGAAAGGGTTCCATGAAGCGTCACTAGAACCCCCAGGATGCGACCTATCCAGGTTACCGCAGCAGTCAAACTTTATAGAGGACGACTTCGGCGGCATGGCATCTATCCGCATGCCGTGTCTGAGTGAAATGGGTCTGGATCATGGACGACTTTGCCAAGGATGCCAAATGCTTCAAGACCTTCATCAGCAGCGAAAACTGCCTGATGCTGTGACAGATGAACTCGTCCCGCCGGGCATTCCCCCTAAACGCCCACTCCTTGCCCTGACAACCCGGCTTCATTCCAGAGAGGAATTCTCAGATCATGTTCATAATTGCTATGGCGCGCATCACCTGCTCGCAAAATGGGAAGAGAAGCAAAAAAAGTAAGACTGCCATCGAATTGGAAGCATCTCAACGATCGAGAGGGTGGCAGGTAAACAAAGGTTCAACCCGGTTATAAGTGAGATACAATATCGAATTCGGCCTCTCTGAAACAAGGAGGCGTGATATCTAATATTAGCTGGCGTATCACGCATCACATATACAAAGTAATCGCAGCTATCCTCACAGCACACATCAAGTTCCTTATCTTTATCTTTTGAATATCATGTCCCTTCCATGCGGGCGGCAGTGGTACTCGCCAGCCACATGACGAGAGACCACAGCCTGGATCAGCAGGCCCAAACACTGCCAGCCAGCCGGCAGAAGCATCATAGCCTTATTGCTCTAAACATCAGTTCCTCTGCCTTCTGGTTCGAATTGAATTCGAACCAGAAGGCCCCTACTAATGGCCCCCCAATCCCTCAAATAGATGTTTAATAAAGTCTTACGTACCGCTACGAACTTATCCCTCGCCCCAAGTTGAAATTCCCGTATGACATGGATCCAAGACTTTATCTCGTGGTCACTCAGCACCTTGGCTTGTCAACCCACGTCTAACTTCCAGTCCAAGTATGCCTTGCAATGACGTTGCGCTGGAAGGCATTGCCGTGGTTCAAGTCACCAGAATACCGGAGAGTTGCAACGACCAGCTTGCAAATATTAAATCTACATCTAGTAACATAAATCGACTCGTGAATACAATTACGTCATGCCCATGATATGCTGATTCCCATCCTACCATCGCCTCCCAAACAAAGAACCATCCCCCCTTGGCCCAGTCATTACCATACCATTCATTTCTCGGATATTCTGACCATGCGATTCGTTCGATTAACCCATCACCGCAGTCTGACGCCGCGACTGGCTATTGCCTCCGGTCCTCCTCTGGTTACCGGGTCGTGCCAGCGTATATTTGGCAAACGCCCGCGCCAGAGCCTTTTTGCAGCTCACCTTCTGGCTGCCAACGAAGCTGTCCACCGTGACCGCAATGGCGCGGTCGATGTCGTGTGTCGAGCAGTATTCTGACAGCCGCATGCGGCAGAAGGCCTCGCTGATTCGGATGATGGCTTCAAGATGACGCACCTAATCTTGTTAGCATATCGTTTCATCTTGGATTCGGAGATAACGAACCGTGATTGGATAAGCACCCGTGGCAAGAGATTCTCTTCTCATGTCGGCAAAGAGTCGAGCAAGCTTGTCTTCGTCCACGTGGTAAAGCTTCGGCGAGCAATGCTCCCGCGCGTAAAGTATGTACTTCCTCAGCAATTGCTGTGGGATCTCGCCCTCCGGTTTATTATAGCCAGTAGTCGCCTGGGTATCTGCCTGAGTATCATGCTCGACCTCCATCGAGTCCCGCCCGTCCTGGCTCAATGGGTGGCTTCGACTGTGCGATCCCACAATGAACCGAGCAAGACGCTCATCTTCAGCCGGCTCAACAGTGTCGCGCACCACACACAGGATATCGAAACGCGACAAGATTGGTTCTGTCAGCTCAACGTTGGAAGAGAAGGGAATTGTCGAGTTGTATCGTCCACCGATGGGATTGGCTGCTGCAATAACACCGCATCGGGCCTGTAGAGTAGTCACGATACCGGCTTTCGAGATGGAAATGGTCTGCTGTTCCATAGCTTCGTGAATAGAAGTTCGATCCTGGTCGTTCATCTTGTCAAACTCGTCAATGAGGCATGTTCCGCGATCAGCCAGTACGAGAGCGCCACCCTCTAGAGTCCATTCGCTGGTGAGAGGATCGCGGCGGACACTTGCGGTCAAACCGACGGCACTGGCACCCTGGCCTGTAGCAAATACGGCTCGGTGGGCCGTCTTCTCAGCGTACTTGAGAACTTGAGATTTGGCCGTACCGGGATCACCCAAGAGAAGCACGTTGATGTCGCCTCGAAGGTGATGGGCACCTTTTGTCACCTTTGCAACACCTCCGAAAAGTGACAGTGCCACTGCAGTCTTGATGTCAGTGTGTCCATAGATGCTGGGGGCGATCGAGTTGATGATCTTCTCCACGATGTTGGGGTCTCGGGATAGCTTGCGGATATCATGCTCATCTTGCTCCGTCATCCGGAAACCAGCCAGCTGGTCATGGGACTTGACGCAATTGTTGGCCTCGAGGATAGTCGCAAACACGGGGAAGCCGTTGCGGTTGTTGAGTTGAGCATCGTAGTTGTTGCGGTAGATTCCAGTAACCTCAATTTCCTCGCCAGGCTTTGCCTTATCGATGAGATCCCAGAGGAGGATAACCTCACGCGATCGTGGCAATCGACCAGCTGGTACTGTGCCCGGGGACTCTTGTAAGGTGAGCTTCTGGTAGTTTCGGTAGACGGTCTTTTCAGAGTTGAGGGTAAAGGGGCCCCTAGACTGGCAGTTTTGGCAGTAGGTAATCTTAACCTCGACGTTGGACTCCTGCTGGAAGGGTCCCAGAGTCACACCGCACTTGGTGCAGTCAAACTTGACATACTTGAGCTGGGGGAAGACACCTGAGCGGCGCGTAACTACACCGCTCACTCGAACGAGGCAGTTTAGGTGAGACTGACGAAGCTGTCGGAGGGTGTAGTGGACCGGTAGATCAAAGATTCGCACGTGGATCTCGGAGTGAATGCGCTCGTAGTCGGGGTAATGAAGTAGAACGACATCCATGGCAACTTCGTCAAAGAGCTTGAGCATCTCAGCAGGCGCATTGGCCAAGAAGTAGGCCAGAATGGCCTTGCTTTCGGAAAGATGCTCATATGAAACCTCGAGAGTCTCGGCGTTGATCTCACCAAGTGTTCGGATCCGGTTGCCGTAGACGGATGAGCCAGATGTGTCGGTGTAGGAAGTGAGGAAAGCCTTGAACTCGCGCTTGATGGTTCTTTGGACCGAAGGTTGCGATACCCACTCAGTTAAATTGGACGCCTTGACATCACCAAGCGCCTCAAGTGATAGTTCCTCGTTCATGATGTCGGTGTCCATGATGTCGTCGGGATCCTCGTCGTAATGGTGACGGCGACGGCGAGGCTGAGCAGTCAGGTCGATATCACCATCCTCTTCATCCCCAGGCAGGAAAGCAGCAGGAATCCGTTGTCTCCGTGCGACTTCGCGATCTCGTCGGTTGAGCTGAGCCTCCAGTTGACGTCGAGCACCCAGATCCATATCGCCATATTCAGCGTCATCGTCCAGGCCAATACCTTCATACATGTCGTCCTCCTTATCGCGATAATCGGCCTCGAAGCCTTCTCGGAACAGATCGACGTCATCTTCAGCCATTTCGTCTAGATCGTCGAGGTCGTCCTGGATCTGTGCCTCCTCCTCGATTTCGTCGTCGTCATCGGCGCCATGGTTGAACTCGGCAGGCGGCGACGAGGGCATAGGGCTCGAGCCCAGGCCGATGGATGAGATTCCATCATCGCCTCCATTTCGCGATCGCTTGCGACTTGAGCGCGGAGCTGACAAGCGATTGCCAGCAGATGGGTGCAGCGGGGAACTAGAGGGCGGTTAGAAGGTTGTTCTCGTATGAAAAGGGGCATTATCACAACAAGAGACTTGCCTCATATTTGCTCGTCCCTTTCAAGAATATTGCGCCCAAGGGATGTTGCGATATGGCTTTCACGCTGAACAGACACTGAGAATTGGGTTGGGCTTGTGAAGATTGAGGGGCTGAAATTGACAAGATGGTTGGAAGGGAAACGAGACTGAATAAGTGGAGGCGAAGACAGGGGGAGCAATCTCGCGTAATACGACGCGCTCAGACGCGTTAATTGAATGAGCGCACTATGCCTGGTTGGCAAAGTGCCCGTAAAGTGGTTTGCGAGGGGTGGCCCATGACGACAAAATACAGGTCCTAGCCTTCGTGCTTAGCAGGGCAGACAGTGTCCGCGCTATTGTGTCGTCATTCTCCAAGCTTCACCACCTCCAGGGCAGCTCTGCGTCTCGCTGACACTCGCTAACACTCGCTGAGAGTCTTACTCTGTGTCTCCATCATCCATCGACTCTGAGGGAAATTGTCACTTCTTTCCATCTTTGCTTTCTCTTCTATTTTTTACTGTCTATTCAATTTTCCCCCTGAACTATTTGGAACGTACTCTGGTCTTCCATCAGTCCATCGTCATCATGTCGACGGATCCTCCCTCAGCGTCTGCGCCCGCCCAAGATGCTCCTCAACAGAGTGCCCCAGCGCGCAAAGATAGCTTCTCTGGCAGGTCACAAGCCTCGAACGACTCTCAAACTGCAGCCGAGTAAGCAAAGCCTCTTCTGTCGCACCTCAATCAATTGTCCGCTCACCCTTGTCCAGGTTTATCCGCACCCAAGAAGCCCTCGAAGCCGATGCCCGTGAGGCGCTGCCATACGTAAGCTTGCGACGGTCGATACTGTACATTGCTTCCCAAGACTACCACTTACCATTCTTTTAGAGCATCGACACCTGCACCAAGATCCTCGGCCCTCTGCGACAAGCCGTCTTCGCCTGCTTGACCTGCAACCCACCCCCCGCAAACCCTCACCATGACTTCACACCCGCCGGCGTCTGCTACGCATGCTCTATCCAATGTCACGGCGAGCACACCCTCGTCGAGATTTTTCAGAAGCGAAACTTTACATGCGACTGCGGCACGAAGCGTATCCCGTCGACAAGCCCTTGCACTCTGCGCCTGAACGAGACGACCAACACCCGAGGTGGCGTTCACTCCGAAGAGCCCGATGCCAACAACAAGTATAATCACAACTTCCGCAATAGGTTCTGCGGCTGTGAGTGTGACTACGATCCTTTCCAGCAGAAGGGAACCATGTTCCAGTGCCTCGGTCTGGGGACGCACGAGACTGGTGGATGCGGCGAGGATTGGTATCATCCGGGCTGTCTCGTCGGCATGGGACCTAACTGGTTCGACAAGATGGAGAAGCCCAAGAAGAAGGCAGTCGATGATGGCGCAGATGGGGTCAAGTTGACGACCATCTCGGAAGGCAACGAAGACCAGCAGGGTTCTGGTCAGAGCACGGCCCAAGAGACCGCCGTTGAAGAGGACGAGGAAGACGAGGTGCCAATGCCCCCAGGGTTTCCCGAGGAAGATGCATTTGAGGGCTTCTTGTGCTACAAGTGTGTCGAAGCCCATCCCTGGATTAAGTCCTACGCAGGGACTCCAGGCTTTCTTCCCCCTATCTTCGCCAATGCGGAGTCTACTTCCAAGACTGAGGCCCCTACCAGCAAAGACGAGCATGTTTCCAACATCCAAGCAGCAACCGACAAAACTGAGGATGCCGAAGCTTCTCGCAAGCGCAAGGCTGATGAAGATGCCCAGGAAAATACAGAAGCCAAGCGCGTAAAGAGCGAGAAAAAGACTGAGAAACAAACCGATGAGCCCGCTGCACCTTTGGAAGACGCACCCTCCACAAACGACACCCTTCCCTGCAAGCTGGACAACCTCCCCTCCCCTCCTCGAGGCCAATTCTCCCTCTTCTTCAAAGAGAATTTCCGAGAGGCACTCTGCCACTGCTCCTCCTGCTTCCCCCTCCTCAACCCACACCCCCAACTCCTTGAAGAGGAAGAAGTCTACGAGCCACCCCTCTCCGACGCAGGCTCCCAGCACGGCGGCGGCTCTCACGGCAGCGGCAGCCTGCTCGAGCGCGGAGAGAGTGCGCTGCGCAACGTCGACCGCGTACGGGCCATTGAGGGCGTCATGGCGTACAACCACCTTAAGGAGAAGCTGAAGCCCTTCTTCCAGCAATTTGCAGAGAGCGGGCAGGCGATTGGGGCGGAGGATATCAAGGAGTATTTTGCGAAGCTGAGAGGCGATGACAAGGGAATTCAGGAGGCGGGTGAGAAGGCAGCCGGGGCGAAGGAGAAAGAGGAGGATGGCGAAGGAGGCCATCGGCGGGAGCAGAGCGGATATTGATTGTCTGGCCTGATGATGAAGTTTGGATTGAGGATCTGGAAGGGAACATGAACAGGGCGTGGCGGAGTTGATACGGAACTGGATGGAATATTGTGATAGCGTTGTAAGATCAGTGTACCGAATAGCACCATCAATTTGACCCAAGGGGACAGTGTGATCTTACCACGTTCTGTTCTTGTCTTTCATACCTAAGTGGACCATCTATGGGGAGGAGGTCTGAACCTGTATTGCTAATAAGAGCATCTGGGTTCGAGGTACGCAGCGAAGAGACGCTCGCTATAACAGATGGCACCGTCTTCTAAGACGGTTGGTTGTATTCCTTGTTCAATAACGTGATCAGATCGACGACGGAGAATAAGGCCAGTGAAGCTGAAGAGGTAACTAATGGACATGCTTGTCGGGTGAAACAAAGGGGACCACAACAAGTCATTATGAAGGGCTTCATTACAAGCTGGATGATTCTCCGCAAGAGTCACAGTAAAGACACATTGCACCTTTGTCGAGACCACCAAGAAATCCCAGGGCACAGCCCATGATATTCATAACCCATCCTATCCATCTTCTATAATACATATCCATCCAGTTCTTGGGTATCGCTAAATCAAAACACCCCCTTTTTTTAATCCTCCTCTCCATCCTTCCTCACTGCCCCGTCGAACCCGTACTCGACGCCGCGCTCGACGGTCTAGGGGGAAGTGTAGGCGCGCCATGCCCAGCCCCGGAATCTTCGCGCTGCATTGCAATACCCCCCATCATGCCCATGCCGATCCCCATTCCCGGCAGTGGCAGCTGAGGCGGCGGGCCTTGACCGTCGCTGTCCTCAGCCTGGCTATCCAGCTGTTCCTGCGCCGCCTTGAGGTCCAGGTCACGCAAGCGGTCCTTTTCAGCCGGATCGATGATATCATCGTCGTCGCTCCAGTACGGATCATCGTCATCCAGCTCCGGCATCGCCATGCGCTTCCAGAACCGCAGCTCTTGCCGAACCGCCTTCTCATCCACGAGCCTGTTCCAGCGGGCCTCGTCCTCATCGTACTTGCACCGGAAGTCGCGCAGGTTCTCGTTGGCGCGCCCCGCGTGGGCCTGCATCTGCCAGATCTGCTCGCGCAGGCGGGCGTTCTCGTCGCGCGCATCAGCGAGCTGTTTGCGGTACGAGCGGTGCCAGGAGGCCACGTCGTTCACGTGCTTGGTCTTGTACTCGTGGAATTGTCGGAGGAGGTTGGCCATGGCGTTGGCGTACTGGGAGAGGAGCTTTGCGTTGGCGTCGCGGCTGAACTTGGCCTTCTCGAGGGATTCGGTGAGGAGGGAGATGAGTGCGTCGATGTTCTGCTCTTGGCCTGGAGGGTCGTGTTAGAGAAGGATCGGGAGGGAGACGCTCACAGAGAGCAGATTGACTGTACACGTACCATTGATGTCGTCAGAGGCGCCCTCAATGACCTGATGGTTGCTCACACCATGCGCTTTCGCCTTGTTCCTCACTCTTCCTAACCCACTGACAATATCCTCTGTAACCCGGCGGTTCTCGGCCAGTTGGCGGCTCAGCTCCTCAACCATGCCATAGATGTAGTTGAGCTCGGCCTGATGGCCCGCGGGTGTTGGCACAGGCATACCCGCGGCCATATTCCCGCCGTTCATGCCGTTCATCATGGCGATGTGCTGCTGATGTTGTTGTTGCTGCTGTTGCTGATGTGCAAGAGCCTGGTGGTGCTGCTGCTGCTGCGGCGCGTAATGATTGAGCGGGACCTGCTGATACTGCTGCTGCTGCTGTTGTTGTTGCTGTTGCTGTTGCTGTTGCTGGTAGTGACGCGCCGAGGGCGTAGAGGAGGGCGGCGCAGGAGCGGGCGATAGCGGCAAAGATAGAGATGGATCGTGGGGGTTTGGGCTTGGAGGCGTTGGAAGGCTCATGTCTCGTCCACCCGGGGAACCTGGGTCTTGAGCGTTTATAGAATGGTGTTGGTGTCTTAGCCTGGCAGTGGATGGAGCCCGAGTGCTTTCTTTGGGCTAGTCCCCCGTTCCCAGTGGAGTTTGCCAGTTTGGTACATTCTCACCATCGACATCGGCCGGAGCCACGCAATATCATTGTGCCGGGATACCAGATCGGCCAACCAACTTCAACAAAGGTCGTCACCGCCAAAGACAAGGTACCTAGACGTCCATCTTGCGAGGCAAGGTTCGTGCCTATGCTTATTTTTCTCTCGCAAAGAACTCTTGACTGCTTTTCATTTCTTACATTTCTCTCATGTCTCTCATTTCTCCACCCGTTTTTGAATGGGACCAACGCCTCATGATACTCCGTAATCGCCGTCTCACGAGAGACATATCTAAACGAGTGACTGAGCGAGGTAGCGACTGTCGCTAGAAAAACTGTATAGAAAAGCCATGTCATGTACTTCGTTTCGTCGTATCCGTGCATTCGTTGCACAGATGTCGTAAGGTGAAAAGAATGCTCAACTCCAGCCAGACGCCCACTCTGTTCCTTTTACTCGGGTGTATCAACCTCCATCCTGTCCTCTGAAGGCTTCGTATCCACAGCAGACGTCTCCTCAGCCTGCGGAGGTGCCATTGTCGCCACTATCACCGAATCTTTCTCCTCAAACACTGGCGGGGCTCCTCCACTGCTACCTCCAGATCCTCCACCCATCCCGTTGCTGGCAGATAAGCGATACTCGCCGTCCCCCTTGCGCTCGACGATGCCTTCGTCCAGTGCCCACTGCGCCAGAAGGCTGTCCACGCCGAGTCTACCACCTTCGCCCTTCTCCATATGTCGTCCGACATGCTCAGTCCATTCGTCCCAAGATGACGGCCCTTCGAAGATGCTTTGACAGCCTTGTTTTGGGCACGCTGAACGCTGAGGCGGGAGGCGGCGCTGGACAAGGCAAGACTGCTGCATCTCCTTGACATGAGCTTCCCATTCCGCCTGCAGTTTGCTATCGCCCTTGGCGATGGCCCTCTTGATCTGGAATGGCGCGTGCATCCGTCTCAGATGTTGTGTGAACAGATCCTTCCGATTGAACTCGTTTCCTTTGCCCTCGGAAGTGCTTTGGGGGCATGAAGAGCAGCGGTAATATTGCAAGCACAGGTGTTGAGATGCAATGTGTCGCTTCCATTCATTCTTTGACCCAAAGGTGCTTGCACATCCGGCAAACGAAAAAGCACATGGGAAAGGCCTAGTGTGAGCCGCAGCAATATGCTTCCTCAACGACGATGAGTCCTTGAAGGGGGCATGGCTGCAGTGATTACAGCGCGTGTCTTGCTTCGGCAGCGATCGTCGAGGAGCCTTTGCTGTTGCATTTGCATTGCGAAGCGTCGATAGGGCGTCGTCGGCACCAGGCTCGTCGTTGTCGTTTTCAGACCTGATTTCGGGCATTCCGTCGGGAAGAATTGTTCGCGGACGGCTTACGCTTTGAGGTGTCTCATCGCTCCGGTGCCGAACGTGGCTCAAGGCCTTCAGTTGTTCTGCGGCCTCTTGCATCTCTGCCGAGTCCTCGACCTCATCTTTAGGCTTGGCCTGCGCTCCAGTGGAGTTGGCGTAAGCCGGGGCCGAGGGACTAGTTTGTGAGGCGTATTCTTTTCGCTCGACTGAACTTGGCGCATCCCTCGCAGCCGAAGAATGGTAGGAATGGTCATGACCATCATCTCGCCGAACGCGTGCGGGTGTACCAAATGCATGGTCCCTGGCCTCGAGGAGAATTCGACCATCCTCAACTGCTTTGGCGGATGGCTTGATACCAGAGGAGCCTACAAGTCTGTGGTAGAGGTGAATCATGTTATGAGAACTGATGTACCCCAAGAAACAGCAAACCTTATCATGCTGTACCACATTCCAGATAGAGTGTGGCATGGAAATAAGCAACATTGTAGGTGGGCCAAGAAACATGCCTTCAACCGCAATCTTGTCGCCAAGAGGTGGCGTGTTGTGCAGCCATTGGGAAAAGAAGGACATATCGGGGCTTGCATCGCCAACAAAGGTTGTACAGACAAGGACTCTGTGCTCTTCAAATCTGAGGTCGACGACGGACTCTGGGTCAATCAGTTGCTCTTCGCGATCTCGGTTACTCTGGCCATCCGTGTCCAGGCCGTTTTGCGAGCCTGTGCGTGGTCTGGATGGCATCGGCGCGAGGCTCAGACTCTGGCCCTTTCCGGGAGTGAGAGGTATAAAGACGGGATGTTGCGAAGAGGACGGAGAATTGGCCGTGCTACCGTTGGATACTCGAGGGACTTGAGCCAATTGCTGTTGCTTTAGTGAAAGCACTTCCTCGTGAAGCCTCTGCGCCGTGAAAGGGCGGCCGCTACTGAGCTTATGGAGAGCCTCGACAAGATTTGACGTAAAGGAACGCTCTGAGGCTTCCAGGGAGCTACGATCTGAAGTGCATGCTGCAATGGCCTGTTTCACGCCGTGGCTACCAGCCATGGGAGAGTCCGGGACCGAGCAGGTATCAAGCAACAAGAGGATATCCGACTGGGCATCCTCAAACAGGCAACGGACGCCATCCCACTTGAGTTTTGCGGCATCTTCCCGAGCATTGCTATGGAGAAGCTGTCAGAGGCAGGAGGAAGAGCACATCTGAGAGAATGGCCAACTCACCAAGCCCAGAAAAGCTGGCCATCGGAGCCCACATAGCCGTGGCCAGCATAATAGATGATGAGAAGATGGTTGGCTCTGGCATGCTCGAGGAAGGACGCTATCTGAACCCCGAGCTTGATGCTGGGGTTAGGCACAGTAGGAATATGCCACCGCTCGGTGCGAAATTTGTACTGCTTCTGAAAGACCTGCTCGAGGGCAGCCAGGTCCTCGTCAACAGATTCATCTTCTTCCCACCTTAGCAATAAAACCGAGACGTCAGTATAAGGATGACGCTCGGTTTGCCTCTGGATGAGCATGGCAGCATCCTGGAGATGGCGGGCGAACGATTCAAAGTCATGCCGCTCTGATAGAGGAGGTGGAGGAGCCTCCTGTACTGGGTAATGTTGCTGGGGCTGTAATCCAGGGCCCGAGTTAGCAAGAAGTGGACGCGGAGAGCTGGAAGGATCAAGAGCTGACCGATTCGTGGGGATGATGGGAAGACTGCGGTTTGTTGGGAGTTGTGGCATTGACCTTGGGGGCCAGCTTTCGTTTTTTGCTCGAGGGTTCCATCGACAAGAGAAGGTAAGGCTGTGGATTGATCGAGGTGGAGGCTATCGTCAGCAAGTGAGGCCGTCGGAGATGATTGATCCGAGGTCAATCTCGACTGGTAGTCGAAGGCAATTCGGCGACACAGAGACGGCAGGGCTCTAGCAAGGTGTATCTACTATCTAATCGCTTGGTAAGGATCGAGAAGCTGGGAGAGAAGTCGATGAAGGAAGCGAAACGAGCAGTTGGAGCAACTAAATGACGAGGAGAATCGAAATCGAACGATGTGTGGAAAATGGCCAGGTGGCCGAGACAGAAGAAGACACGAAGAAAGAGATCAATGAGCAAGAAAAGGTGACGAGGCCAAGCCAGGTCACGAAGAAGCAGAAAGTTGGCGTCGTAGGAGACAAATAGAGAGTGAGGAAAGAGGAGGAGGAAGAGGAAGAGGGAATAAGGCTGGCGCAGGCTGGAATTGGGGGGTCCAAGGCTCGGCGAGGCTGTCGCGGCCTAGGCCCAGATATGGACGTGTGGGGGAACTTGGAGGCTCCTATTGGCTGGTAGCCGAGGGGACAATGGGGCCGGGGCTTTCCCTCGCAGAGGTGGGGACAAAGCGAACAGGAAGGAGCGTGAGCCGAGCAGGGAAAACAGAGGCAGACTTGGAAGAGGGGCCGCCTCCGCCTTTTTTGTCAGCCTCTCGCTGGACCTCAGGTGCTCTCGAGGTCGGTCACCTGTTGTGAGCTGGACTGAACTGCGATGTCGCCTCGCACAAAAGGACGACCACAAAAGCACAAGCAGCGTACCAGGGCTCGATCATGGACTCACTTTTGGTTCTCTTGATTCCTCCCTGCTGGGTAACTTATGCGTCGTGTCTGCTCCAGCACTCGAGGTAGCTATAGCTAGGGGGCTGTATTGAGGAGCTCGACGATTGGCACCAAGGATGAGACTTTACAAAAGTTCTGTGAGCCGATTTGAGAAGGAAGAAGAGGAGACAACGACATACCAGACAACCCAGGTCGACATTGTTTCTGTACGGCAGCACAAATCATCCACAGCTCACACAGCTCACTCTCACACAAGACTCAACACAGCCGGCTGATTACGGCTCCTCAGCCAATCCGAGCTCCAATCCGCCCTTTTTTCCCCTCCATCCTCACCATCACAACGCACCGGCAGACTCGCAGAGACGCTACGAGGAACCTAGACCTAGCAAGATCCGGGGGCTGCCCTGCTGTGTGGGCCTCTCCTCTGGGACCCTGAGATCTGCTCTGGCTTGTCTGGCTACGGTTTTTGGCTCCAGCTGATGAACTTTCAAAGTTCAAACAGCGCCCGCCACTCAATTGTGTTTCCAGCAGATTCATCGTCTTCTTGGGCCTTTGTTCATTACCAAAATCACAAGCTGAAACAAGGAGTTATCCCAACCCAAGGCAATGCAGCAGTGAGTTCTCAGGGTGCAGCGATGGCGCACCCCTCCTCGACCTCGGCAGGCCTGTTGACGGCGGGCGACAACTTGTCAAGACGGCTGTGGACGAATATGGACGGCGAGTGAGGAGGCCAGGATACAAAACAGCCAGACCGGCGACGAATGGAAGAGACGGCACAAGAGGGCCGGTCGGCAACCTTGCCCTAGACACGCGCTACGGTAACACCGACTGCAGATGCACAACTTGTGTTGCCAGTCGTGATAGGCTCGCGGGCTAGGTGCATATCATGCTCTCTGGCACTGAGTAATTTGGTCAGAGCCAAGTAGCCTAGAAACAACGATCTCTGACAGTCTTATCATGAGGCCAATTAATGCTGCAAAAGTTGTCGCGTGGCATGTCTGGCAGTATGATATGTATGCCGAGGAGCGTCTGGCATTCGTGAGATGCTGCCAGAGGCTCGGCGTGGACAGGCCGACACACCGTAGTTACGACGTAGTAGCTCGCAGCATTGTCTGAGAGATGCATTGAATCAACTGATGGCTTTAACTTCTGCCGGAAGTAGGCGCAGACTTCGTATAGCTCGGGGGATGAGAGCTGATGCCGACGACAGAGAACTCTTACTCTTACGAGACCTCACTATAACGAGACTTGACAATGGGAGTTGCCGGGGGAATGCTGACTGCTCTCATTCGAAACGTCAGCCGGCGAGGCGCTGCGAATTGGCGAACACGGCTATTCGGCGTTTAAGAACACGGCTACTCGGCGTGTAGGTAAGAAGCCGCGCCAGCCTGATGGATGATGGTAAGCGGGATAAGCACATAGCCGTGATAGCCTGATGGTAAATTGAGCCCTTGCGTGTCGTGTCGTGTTCCAAAACACGCACTTCAATGATTGTCTCAAGCCGACTCGCACCGCACACCTAAGACGCTGACAAAAATATTAGCGTAGTTTTAGTCTAAGGCTCCTCATGAGATTTGCGATTAATTTTGACTACTCTTCTTTCAGCCTCGCAGTCTGTACGGAGTAGTAGGTAGACTATTCTTTGCAGCCCGCGTGAGAGAGGCAGCCTTTGTTCGACGCCGAGCATCCCGGAGCATTCAACTCTCCACCGGATCCAGTTTACAGCTACTGTGTAGGTCGATGGGGGCGAGTAGAGTGTCGTAAACGTGACTTGGCTCCCTCAGAAAGATCCAGGAATAGGACTCAACGAACCGAACTGGCCATTGATAGTTGCCGTGTCCCTTATCTAGATCGGCTTTGCGTGAACCAGTATGGACTACTCCGTAGAAACCCTGAAGATTGACGAGACAAGGCTCGGGTTGCGGCAGTGTGGCGAAGCACAGCCACAATCGAACCAGGCCCTCCCGTCCCCGTGTCTGCTCGCGCATCCAATAAGAACCCTTCATTGGATCCCGTAGCACTGCGTAGCGGCAAAGTATTCCTACCCTCGGCCTTTCTATTTCCACGCAACAAATCCCATCCAATGTTTTCGAAAATCCCTGCATATGGCTGATCGACTTCCGACGGAGCTGTCCCCTCCCGTTGTTTTTCCCCTGGTAGATCCTGGATACGATCGATTCCCTCCCTGCGAACCAAAGAACCAATGAGTCAAACAAAAGGAGTCAAACATCCTGCCGAGAGGCACGAGGCAAAAAGGCCAAGCCTTTGAGATCCAAGCGAGAGGCCTGCGAAAAGCCTGAAGGGCATCAATACGTAGACGGATGAGCAAGGGCCAAGAGCCAAGACCCAGGAGCTTGCACAGCCACTCTCTTCCCGTCTCGTGTTCCAACAAACCACATGAGATGGATGCAAGACACTCCCTCTGGCTCGCTGCTGGTATTCACTCTATCACCAAGTCCTTTGCAAAAAACCACCGTCGAAAAAGCTCCTTCATTCAACTATCATCCTCGACCAGTCTCATCAACAGTGAAGCAAGCTAAAACAAGGACACTACGCACTATCAAAGCGCTGTCACGGCTTCAAGTGGCGCATAGGTTCCAAGATTCTACACTCTGTACCCGTTCGTACCTCCACTGTAACTATGTGAGCTGCAGGGGTTGATGGGCACTATGTCGTCGTTCCCCAACAAGCTTCCCCACTGAAAATAGAGCCAAGCTCGACCTCCGGAACGTCCGCGCACAGTCAGGTTGCGTCACACTCTCACAGGGCTTCCAGGGATCCAAAATGTCCTTAAGGCGGGGCGTCATGCCTTACGTAGTGCTCTGTCACTGACGGGGAACTTAACGATCCATAGAAGGGAAGCCTGGCTGCCACCT
Source organism: Fusarium buxicola (assembly GCA_014899095.1). Classification (NCBI taxonomy): domain Eukaryota; kingdom Fungi; phylum Ascomycota; class Sordariomycetes; order Hypocreales; family Nectriaceae; genus Fusarium; species Fusarium buxicola. The sequence continues at coordinate 30,442 of JAAVUK010000149.1, read as the reverse complement.
TAAGCCCAACCATAACCGCCAGCTCCAACCAAGGCACTCGAATTCTCCAGAAACACCCAAGACTTCGCATCTCAGCGCACGAGACGTGATCAGCTCCATTGCCTTTCAACATAAGCACCCACCTGATCTCGACTATCATCTACACTCACAGATAGCCAACGTCCACTGACGGCCTATACAACATTCACGCGACGCTACCTCTTCTCTGAAGTCCAAATCATAATATCTTACCCCTCCAGAGCGCAAAGCGCATCCCAACCACCCCTCCGCGCCCATGGACTCTTATGGAGTCAGGAGGAAGGACACGACCAAAGGACCCCCCCTTCGAGTCCTCTCGCTCGGTAAGCGCTACTTGCCAGATACTCGTCTTTCTTCGACGACCTTTGCTAACTCGCGTTGCAGATGGTGGAGGCGTCCGCGGTTACTCCATCTTCATAATTATCCAGGAGTTGATGCACCGAACATTTGTCGAAATTGAAGGCCGCGCTCCGAGGCGACACGAGATTCCCAAGCCATGCGATCACTTCGACCTTATCGTCGGCACCGGCACTGGCGGTCTTATCGCCCTCATGCTCGGACGACTGCGCCTCGATCTTGAGACGTGCAAAGAGCTCTACGTTCGCTTGACCCGCATGGTCTTTGAGACGGACAAGACGATCGCTGGCATCCCGTATCGGTCAACCCTTTTCAAGGCCAGCAAGCTCGAGGATGCAATCAAGGCGGCCGTTCGGGAACATACCGTTAAGGAGAGGGAGGGTAACGACGGCACTGAGCCTGATACTGTCAGCCCCCTCAACCCCGCCCTCTACTCAAGCGCCGGTGCACCTCGTCGAAATCAGAGCAATGCCAGCACCGTGAGTTTCAGCGCTCGTAGTCCCGCCTCCCAAATGGCCCATCGACCCGCCTTCAACTCGAGATACGGTGATCCCAACGCGCGACTGTACGACCACCGAGAAAATCGCACCAAGACGTGAGTCATCCTATCCAAAAGCGGCAACTCTAATGTCCACACAATACGTGCTAATGTAATTTACAGCGCGGTAACGGCAGTATACAAAGGTTCACCGCGAGGCTCGCCCGCCGCTGTGCTAAGATCCTACGATTCTCGAAAGGAACCGCCTCCCGAGTTCGACTGTAAAATTTGGCAGGCTGGTCGAGCCACTTGCTCCATTGGCTTGGCTTTCAAGCCTATTCAGATTGGCCAGTCGGTCTTCCACGACGACGGCGTGGGCACCTTCAACCCCAGCCCAGAAGCTCTAGACGAGGCGGTAGTCAACGAGTGGCCTGGGCGCGAAGTGGGCGTCTTTGTCAGTGTCGGTACCGGGCGCCGGCCCAGGGGCAGCGACTCGAATTCCCAGATGTGGTACGAGGGATTCCTGGGCGATTTTGCTGAGGCACGGAAAAAGTTGATCGCCAAGATTGAGGGTTGCGAGAAGATCCATGAATACATGATGCGGGAGCATCTGGGGAAGCGCAATGTCAGTATCGATGCCTATTACCGTCTGAACGTCGAGGTAGGCGTTGGTGAGTTTGGTATGAACGAATGGAACCGACTGGGCGAGATTAGCACCGGAACACGGCGGTACATGTCGAGGGAGGCGGAGCAGAAGATGATTCAGGGTATCTCTTCAAAGCTCGGCAAGATTCACCGAGCAAGGATGCGCCACGCGCGAGCCCGTGAGGGGGGGCTTCCGGAGCTTGTCAAATCGTCATCGAGCACCTGGGAAATGCCACTGGCATTTGAGCTTGCAGGAGATATGCCAACGGCAGTTCCTCTCCCCCACAGTCCTGCGAGTCGATCGTCGTTCGAGTCTGGAACAGACAGCCTTCACCTACGTAGCAACCCCAACACCTCCCCTCGAAGCTCCAACGAGCGCATCCGCCCCGGAACGTCCAGTTCCCAGCATTCTCCCCCCTTGGGACCCCGCGTACCCGGCAATCCAAGTTCAAGTGCTCCGGCTCTTCACCCTGACGACCGTCTAACCGTTTCATCACCAGCGCCAGCGCAGTATGGTGATGGGTCGGGCCAGGACCTGATCGCCATCATGAGCCCGGACGAGCACCCTCGGCCGCCGCCAACAAATCAGGCCGCCCCGCCACCAACGCGGATCGAACCTCCGCCCCTGCCACCCAAGACGCCGCTCCCGGAGAGCCAACAGCAGCACGGTAGTCGACGCACTCAGGCGGCTATGCCTTCATACCCGCCCCCATACCCTCTGGACGATGATGAACCGCCGCCAGTGAACATGGCCCGCAAGCCTGATTACAGGGGAAGATGAGTTCCTGGGCGAGGTGTTTATGTTTCCTACGTCTTTGTCTACGAATGAGAAATTCGGTGCTGATGGGATCTTGATTACCCCCCCTGGAACAATTCACCGTTCTGGATCTGTGATACGACTTGAAAGCCCGATATATGGCGTTGGGGGAGAAGGAATTGGTGACACGATGTGGTCTTTTGTCTTTTCTGCTTCTGCACAACTAGATACCACCTGGTTTTCTTTGACGCGAACTTTTGAAAGTACACGATGAATGGGCTTGGAGGAACAACACCAAGGCTTACTTATGTTTTGAATACCACTTGATCAAAATGATTGACAGAGCATCCGGCTTGTCTCGTCGAGGGTGACATGAGTAGCTCTCGCAATTCATGCATCGGTGGCATGGGAACAGGCAGCTTGCGCCGCTTTGCTTTCTCTCTCCACTATGGTTTGTCTTGATAATGGAAATGCAACTTGCTGTCAACCCATGGCCAATGCGCGAGTGAGGAATCTTGATCTAAGAGCGTCCCGCACCACGTCAGCTGAAGATCCGTGGAGAAGTATGCCCCTTGTCCAAGCCAGGGCCAGGGCTCTTCGTTTTGCAAGCAAGGGACTCAAACGCGAAACACCAAGGCCTGCACAAGACCTACAGTCATCTACGTAGTAAGGGCCAGATGAATCTACATCCTGGGGGGAGTTTTTGAGGTTTCGACTTTTGAGTGGAGTAGAGACGTTTGTATCGATGATTATAGAATTCTCAAACGGCTCCGTCAGCAAGAGATTCTTAGAGACTAACTACGTAGTAGAGAGTCAACTTGGCTCAAAGAACACTGTCAAATAACCTTCGATTCATTCATTTTAGTGCGAGTTTGACGTGCTAGCTTATGACAAGGTTGAGGCGGTGGAGCGGGTGCCGTTCGGTAGTGGTGGTTCCCGCTTCTCATCGCCCCACTGAAGACACGGGATCAACCTTACGTGCAGAAAATGAGGAGATGACGGGGGGACGTGCAACTTTACTCCTGCCCGTACTCGCTATGAGTAACGAGTAACGAGTCTACTGTACGAGCAGCAGGCTGAGTAAAGGGAGTTGCTCAAGGTAAAGCTTGGTGATGCCCGAGGAATCCAGATTAGCACGAAGAGAGGCACTGTTTCCGTAGACGACCTGGCACGGCACTTACTTTCCGCGGACCCCGACTGGGTCCATCAAAGGCCTAGATGGCTGCCCCTGCGGTAGGTGAAAGGATCCAAGAGCATGATCCGTTCTGCTTGCCACCACCTGTTTCTGGTTTGATCAAGGGGATCTTTGTCAAGACACAATCTGTTGTAACCCTATCCTATCCGTAAAGGGATCTGGAACGAGATACGAGGAAATATGGAGAGACGACAGAGTGAGAGATTGCTCGATCAGCTCACCACTTCCGTAAACGAAGGGGCGCAGCGCAGCTGGCGCCGTAGAAAACTATCCGGTTCATCTCCCCATTGGCATCCGTGACCATGGCCATGGCCTTGACCTTGCCTTTAACTTTACCCTCTGCCAGGCTTTAACATACTTGAAGCTGTCCCTCGTGCGCTCTCACTGGAAGTTCCCGCCGCGTATTTTCTGGCTAAGGCAAGGTACGTGTATGCAGTACCTACAGTAGCTTAGCTTATTAGCTTATTAGCTTTGGCCAGTCCACCAAACCACCGGAGTGTTCAATTGCCGAGCCTGTCCGCGCCCCTAACGTACCCAGAGGTCCGAGTACGAAGCTATGTACGTATTGTCTTGTCTCGTCGTCCAGACTCCCCTCATCCTCCCGTCTCCAAGGCGCCCTCTTCTTCCTTATTCACCGTTCCCTTCAACGTCCTGCGGCCTCACGTCTGGGTTACCAGACCGACGAGCCTCGAACAAGACGCCAAGCGAGGGGCACAACGGCCGGGACGGGAAGCTCAGCGTCATTCATCATCGTGATCGGACGCGGGGGAGGGACGCCAGCTTTTGGAATTTGTCACGTTTCTTTGTTCCCTTTGTGCGCCAGCTCAATCACCACCCGGGGGCGCCGAAAACCTAGAAACCTTGAATTGTCGACCTTGAAGACGAGTCTTGGAAGGAGCATTTCCAGGGACATCAGAGCTCAGCGCGCGAATAGAGAGTGGAGGACATCAACTTACATCAATCAGTCTTAGACGCAGAAGCAGACGCAGGAACACCCTACGCGATCTCAGGCGACACAGCGAACCAACAACATCGGCTCAACATCGACGCCCGGCAACAGGACAGGCCCGAGGAGCTCCATACAGTACAGACCACAAGCCACCAAACACGCGATAGGCGACCTCACTAATTTGTCACATTTCCAGCTATCCCATCTCCGGCCTGGTGGGCCACCTTTGCCGCGTCTGATCTATGACCAACGCCACACTTGATCTTGTCAGTTCAGTCAGTCTATGTATTTATCTTGGACGGATATCAGCCGTTACCACACACACATGAACCAACCGCCGCCCATCCTTGGCATTCATTCGCAGCTGAACCCAGGAACAACGCCTTAACCCAACCTGGTCCATTCCTTTTGGCCCTCTGGCCCGCTACCTACGTCGTACCACTTCACCCAGTGTCTTCTTCACCCAGTGTCTTCTTCACCCAGTGTCTTCAGCACCCAGTGTCTTCATTTAACCCTCGTCGCGACATCCAAGAAACCAACAGGCTTCGGGCTCTGTCCAAGAGAGGTCAGACTTGTCTCGATTCCTCCCTCCGATCCCCTGCCGTCTCGGTCCGACTCCGGGTCTTGGATATCAGTCCATCACCGGTGCCAAGCCCGTGACCCGGTGCAACGGTAGCGAAGCGGCCTCATGCCGGGGCTCGAAACCATGCAGATGCAAACCGCCGCCCGCCGTCGTTCTGAGCGCCAGACGTCATCATGCACCGAGTGTCGTCGTCGTAAGCAAAAGGTGAAGCCGTCTTGCAATTTTTTGTTTCGTTCTTACCCCTGGTCTCGTGCATGATGCTTGTACTGGTCAACCCAGATGTTTCCCTCGGACACCTCTGCATCCATCCGGAGACATACCCTTGCATTACCCACCCTTGAGTCTATGTGCTAACCCAACGTCGCTGCAGTGCTCACAGGGTCAGCCGTGTACAAACTGTCTCCGTCGATTTCCCCAGCCCATTTGCGAGTACAAGGTCAAATCTACCAAGAGGTCAGTTGTTATTGACGTTCCTTTTCCTTTGACTAGATCGTTCTACTCCCAAGCATTTTTTCTGTGCCTTACATCATCGCCTCCGAGAAGACTAACCAATACTCTCCTCTTAGGTCTTCTCCCCTCAGCTCACTCCCGAGACCACCTACTGCGGTGGCCGTGCGAGAAGGGCCATACGCTCATCTGAATCCTGCCGATGTCCAAGAGGCCATCATCAATCTCGAAGATGTCTTGTCATCGCCATCAACCACCAGCTCCGCTCGGAACTCTCCTACACAGGCAAAGATCAGCCCTTGGGTACCTTTCAAAGTTGTAACCAAGGCCGTTCAGAATGAGGACGAGGCCATCCTCGAGTCTCTCCAGGTCATCGCGGAGCACCGTCTCACCTGGGCCAACCGCATATACTTGGACGAACGGGCCAGTGAGAGAACTCGCGCGTATCTAGCGTCTCATGAGGGTCGACGGCCCGTCGCTTTGCCCGTTGAGGGCTCAATGGAGCAGCTGCGATACCTACCTATGGAGCCCACCAAACTGAATAAGGAGTTGGTTCGCATCCGTAAGCACTAACTTGTCATCTCCCGTTCACAACCCTGCTAACCCTTGTTCTCCGTGACAGACCTCCAGCTGCTGTGCCGTTTCAAGTGCTCAGTAGATGGAAACCCAGATCCCCGCAACGCCTTCATGAAATACTGGATCCCCTACTGTGTGCAAGATCCTCTTCTTCTACAGATTGTTCTGTTCACATCATCATGTTTCCTCTCGGAGACAGGACATATCCCAAAGATTATAGCTATGATGCACAAGGGTAAGGTGTATCAGATGCTGAACTCGCAGATTCGAGATGAGTCCAGCCAAACGAGCGACGCATCAGTTCTTGGTGTCGTGCAGATGGTTGCTGACTCGTGGTACTGGGGCGCCACGGCTGATCTCAAAGCCCACATAAGAGGCCTCAAGCAGATGATCAGGATGAGAGGCGGCTTAGACCAGCTGGGTTTGCACGGATATCTAGCAAAGTTGATCATCGTGTAAGTCAACGTCTGCTTCGGTTTAGAGACCTGAGCGTGATGGACATCATGCTGAGCTATTTCGAATTATCTTTTGAGTGGTGGTATCTGACCAAGAACAGGCATGATGTTGTCATGGCGCTCGCGCACGAAATCGATCCATGCATATATGGTCTTCAAGGCTTCGAGTTCCAGGATCCTATCATGGTGCCCTTCAAAACCGCATTAAATACGCCTCTCATCTTTGGTTGGCCATCCTTCCAAGGATGCTCAAACTCTCTGCAATTGCATCCCAGCACAGCCCAGATTCTCGATGACATGAGGTATCTGTTCGACGTTGTTCTGTCATTGCCGCACTCTCCAAGCGTGGAAGAGCTTCAGAAGGTGGTAACAGCTGCGGGTTGGATTCAGGACAGGATATCCGAGCTCCCAGAAAACACGCCGTCCCGACGATCACCGGAATACCGCACTCCTTCACGGTCAAGCTCGATCGACAGTTCCGCCAAGTCACCAGGTTCCGCAAGGTCTAACAACTCTTCTCCGCCCGTCGAACTCCCAGACAAGATGTATCGCGTCGTTCGGTTAACCGCACTGATTTGGTGTCGGGCGATACTCAACCGCTCCCCAACCAGCGTTATATGCACTGAGCGAGATGTTATGATGATCTGGGGGGCGGTATGGCAGGCTGGCTTGCCAACTTGGAAAGCAGTGGTCGGTATATTTGGGTGGATTATACTCGCTCTTGTTCCCAGCTGTCATAAGACCCCCGCGGGCCGCTTCATGAAGACACTGATGGTCTCCACCTTCATGTCCATCGGTGTGGACAATTGGCATATCGTCATGGACGTAACGAGGACAGCTTTCAGGCTGCAAAGATGGCTGGCAGGGGGTAGAAAATACGCCTGTGAGAAGGATCTCAGTGGAGGGGAAACGGTTGTGGATAAGTACGGATTCGTGATGAAAGAGATCCTGCCAGAGATCAAGCTCCCGGCCGACGACGAATGAATAAGAGCAGAACAGAACAGAACAGAACCGTCTGTTTCCTTGTGGCTGCACTCCGGCTTGGAGACACGGCAGTTTCCGCCACCCTCCTGTATCTGAATGGCCTCAAAAGATCGGCGGACTAAGAACTGCCTACCACCATTCAGCTGCCGGCTATGACGACATGTCTCAGGCTGACCAACGATACGTGTAAGCGCTCCACTGCAGCAACTGTGAGACCACCAAAGTTTCAAATACTCGCTTCATCCTCGACGGTTCCGTGCAGACTGCTATTTCTTCCCATTTGGCTTTTGTCAATCAATGGTAGCGTTATTTTGAGCGTACCTACAACTGCATTGGACGCCCAACTCGTGACACAATGTGCGACTTTACTCTACTACGGAAGGATATACGGGACGGGCATGTCCTTTTACCTGGAGATGCAGGTTATGAGAAGGTCCTTGAGAGATGGAGTGTGGCCTGCGTGAAGAGAGCGGTATGAGTTGCTTACTTAATTGCTGTGACGATGGCTGACTCTCTTGCAGGCTGTTGTCGTCATGCCATCAACTTCGCAGGAGGTGGCTACCGCAGTAAAATTTGCGGTATCTAATAAAATAGCCATGACCGTCTGTGGTGGTGGTCATTCTTCGAGCGGGACATCTTCATCTGAAGGCATGGTCATTGACTTGAGGAAGATGCGAAAGGTCAAGGTCGACACAGCAGCCATGACGGTCGAGTTTGACGGAGGATGTCTCTGGGAAGATGTCGATACTGCCCTCGAACAACATGGACTAGCAACTGTCGGAGGTGTCGTCAACCACACGGGGGTTGGAGGACTAACACTAGGTGGAGGTCATGGATATCTTACGCCGCGCCACGGTCTCACCATTGACAACATGATTGCAGCAGAGGTTGTTCTTGCGGACGGCACGATAGTCGAGGCATCCGAGGATAAGGATTCTGATCTGTTCTGGGCTATTCGAGGTGCCGGCGCCCAGTTCGGCGTAGTAACTCGCTTCGTCTCTCGCGCCCATCAACAATGCAAAGTCTGGAGCGGCACGCTGGCATACTCGGCCGATAAGTTGCCCGACTTACTTTCCGTCGCCAATAAGCTGCACGGACGATCTCACTCAGACGGACACTGTCTTGCGCTGGGCATCGGCTTCGGTCCAGACGGCACGACACGCGTTGTCTCGGCGATTCCCATGTTTCATGGCCCAGAGGTCGATGGCAAAGACTATTTTTCGGGCCTCCTCGACATTGAAGCAATTGCCGACAACACAGGGACGATGACGACGGCGCAGATGAACACTCTCATGAACCCCGTTATGGACCACGGCATCCGGCGTCTCATGGGATCAGGCAACATAACGATGCCACTAGATATTGAACCAATGTTGCAGACTGTGGAAACATTTTGGGAGTTTTGCGAAGCTCACCAAGGGATGGGCAAATCTTCCATTGCCATCGAGTTCTTTCCGACAGATAAGATTTGCGAGGTTGCGCAGGACGCCACAGCTTATGCCAACCGGGGAGATTACTACGATGCCATGACGGCGTTCGCATGGGAGGACCCAGCCGATGATGCAGAGGTTCGCCAGTTCAACCGCACTCTGTGCAAAAGAATTCGGGAGACGAATGGCTACCAGGCCGTTTCTGGTAGTCACTGGAGCAAAGGACCTGTTGGGGTTTACATCAACCTCGAGGCGGACAGCATCTCGCCACAGGACGCGTGGGGTGTCAATCTACCGCGGCTGAGGGAGTTGAAGAGAAAGTATGATCCGCAGAATGTGTTTCATAAGTGGCATGGTGTTGCAGAGACGACTGAGTCGGTGTCGTAACGGAGGATTAGGATACATGGGTTCAAGTAAGGCGCCGTGCTAAGGATAAACGGTTCCTCGAGCATGTCGAAAGTTATCTCACGATGATGAGCAATTTCAAATTGAATAGGCCTCCAGTCATACCATGATCTCTCGAAGTTATGTACCTGGGTTCGTATAGCAAGCCTGGCTTAATGTCTTGGATGATCCAAAGCATAAATTCGAGACTCGGGACTGCTGATTTACCTCTATAAATTACAACAGTTGACAGTTTCCTACTCAGATGGTGTCTTTGTAACAAGATGAGGGGGCCTTCTCTGGTACAGGGTAGTGATTGTCCGCCAGAGGTTGGGGACATGGATAATGCCAACGTGGGGAAAACGGCTGGGAATACCAGAATTGGGTAAAAGTAGCGATATCCAAGCTGGCTGTTTCAAACTTCACAATGGCGGTTGTTGGCGGGCCAGATTGTAAACTTCGACACGCCACACGTAGGAGTTTCGGAAACTATCGCAACCAGATATGCGAGTCTTGCCGATAAAGCCCACAATGATCAACCACGTACAAGATGTTTCTTGAGTACCCGGAAAGAATCACTTCCGGAGCACGTCACCCAATCGAGACGACAGAGTCATGACGGGGCTTGCAGCGATGATGGGCGGAGTCAACGTCACTGGCGTAAGTTTCTCAGGTTGGGTCTGGTTGAGGCGTGGATAAGCCACTGGCCGATGAGTATCGGGTTTACGTCTGCGATCAAGGGATGACCCTTGTGGCGCTTCGGCCAGTTCTCGGGTGATCAAGATGGGTTGAGGAGAGTCATGGCCGTTGTACGGATCGAGTCCAAGACTCACATTGAATCCATCTCTGAGGGTCTCTATAATTCAGGAATAGTATCCAGCTTGGAAGTTTCAGGGAGCTAAGTATAGCGTATTGTTATTATTCCCTACATCCCTCAGTCTTTAGTATTGCTATTTGTACTCCTATCCCCGGCTAGCTCTAGCTAGACAGTACCAGTATAAGCCTGTCGATCTGTCTAATAGAAAGATGTTGTAAATCTAATCGAGACATGGATTCTTCCTTATAATTTAGACGAGCGCAGATGCTTCACCACCGTCTTGATAAAGTCACCCCTGATAAACTGACACGAAGCCATAGCATTCATATGCTTGTCGACCCTCAGTCGTTCCAAGACGACAGCTTCACCGGCAAACATAACATCTACTTGGCCATTATGACAACCCGGAAGGAGAGTAATCTCACCACGGGGAGGCAACCGGCCGAAATACGGCTCACGAAATGCCTCACATCGGCCGAGGCCAGGGCCCCAATCTTCAAGCACGGCTGTGCTTAGACGCGTGTGGTCGGTGACCAAGACATCGAGCGGACCTCTTGGCACTATACCCGGGCTTATAGGGTGCATCTGTGCAACCGCTAGCATTTCGCGGAACACGTCCTCACTCCAGTTATTGTTGCTGCTGCGAATCATGGCTGCTGCCTTGGCCAAGGCCCCGGGGGATGCGGATGCAAACTCTTCAGTCTGGGCAACTACTGGAAAGAGGTCCACGCAAGCCGGCATGTATTCGAGCGGCAAAGGTGGTGTCAGGCGCCGGCGAACACTCCCGACGTAGGCGATACGCGTTGTCTCAGGTATAGGCTCCGGGCCTGGCTCACCGGGGGCCCATTTTGCCGCGAAGAACCGCTGCCAGGTGAAAGCTGTCAGACAGTCAATCGACGACAACTTGGTGTTTCCGGGCGACGCTCTCTGGGCGACGAGTTTGAGCGTTTCGATTGACGACTTGGGTACTGTCCATATACCGACTGATAGCTCGCGGAGCTTGTGTTCGGGAAAGTTGGCGAGGTCGTGGTCTGTCAGACGGGCCGTTGTCAAGAGGCCTTCTATCATCTCGCCCATCTTTTCAGGATCGCGGGGGTCAAGCATTGTCCAGTGCGGAATATTTGCCGCGCGAGCCGCCAGTTTATCGAGATGATGCTCCGTCTGCACATTGGGCATCATTGGCGAGCGGTCCATCAGATGCGCTGCTACTTGCGGCGGCAGCGGAGGCTCAGGCTGATGCCCTGTCCGAGCATTGGCGACGGCACAGGTGTTAGTTGCCCAAGACTTCATAAAGTCCAGGCACTGCACAAGGTCGCACATGGCATGTGCGATAGAGATGGTCAAGACTATTCCGCCTCTGATGACATTGAACCGAGGAGCAATGATGGGGTCGCCAGTCTGGGCGCTCGGGAAGTCTTGGGGCCGCAGTTTGCTCAGACCGTCTTGGTCACCGTCAGCGAATGGCCACCCAAATCTCCTGAACTCGTCATACGAGGGCATCTCCTTCACGTCTCGGTGGTCGTGGTATTCAAAGTTGGCACCGGCGTACGGCGCCGGGCGGATCTCAATCGAGTTGCGCCCAGTTTCATCCTTGATGATTCTACCACAGAGATGTGGGTGCTGGTATATATAGCGGGCGAGGCCACGTTTGCAGTCCTCGTAGAGCTGGTGGGGGTCGACGTCTGGCTTCAAAGGGAAGAACTTGGTCGGCGAAGGATAGACGGGTGCCGTCAAGTTATCCATAGCAGATAATCTGATGAGAGCAGGACGCACAGAGCCTGCTGGCTCAACCCATGAGCTGGGCGGGTCCATTGAGAATTCAAGCGCCTTTCACGGCAAAGAGAGAGGATGCAGAATCGGTTACTTCGTTTAACGATGTCCTGGGAAGGTGACACTAAATAAGAACACTCTCATTAATTAGACGTCAAGGGCTTTTACCTTGGTCATCGTTGACTCTGCCACCTGAGATCGCATCGTATACACCCAATACAATACGGGATAACTGCCGAGATTGCGTGCAAAGGTGACCTTCAATTAGTGAACTACATCTATTTTAGTATGTCTCTGACAATGAAGATCTTTCCCGACGGGCTGGTTTGCTCGCCCTGGTCACTGGGTTTAGAACCCAAGCTGAGGTTAACTAGTGGCGAAAAGTATGGGCGAGAAGGCCGAAATTAACCTCTCCTGTCCCTAGATCTGCAATCATTCCACTTGGCGACATACTCACCGCCAGATCTGGCATGCCTAGACCCTATAGAGGAAAGTTGATCCACATAAGTCTTCACTTCATGGCTGTTCAAGGCAACAAGTTTTGAGCTATTGCATCAATGATTAGTAGAGGCCGCGATTCCAAGGAAGAGATGACTTTACGAAATGATGCTGGAATTGGGATGAACAGTCTGAGCGTCTACCTCTGGATAGTTCGGTGACGTCTATCACATTATATCTTCTCTAAGCACATCGTATATATATCTGTTCAGTCACTGCCTCGTCCCTTTTGGGAGGAACGACTGAGGGCAACGGTAACCATGATATCAGACACGGTAAAGACTGCGGCCTCTTTGCCGGCCAGCTCTGTCGCACTCATCAGGCCACACCCAGATAGCCACAGTCAAGTGGTGAAGCTTTCTGCTATCGACCAGATTGCGCCTAGAGACTACATGTCGATATGCCTGTTTTTTCGACAGACTCCAGGTGCGGACAAGGAACAAATCTTCAGTATTCTGCATAAAGCCCTCTCGAGAACCGTGGCTGACATCCCGGAGCTTGCGTGCTGCGTGCAGAAACGCACCGACAACAGCCGTGAAGAGGTTGAGCTCTTGTTCGACTCCACCAGCGGTGTTGAGATCCATTACAAAGACTACACCTCGCCTGAGCTTTGTGCCCTGTGGAAGTATGGCACGTTCGACCAGCTTGAGCAGGAACATTTCCCTCTCAACAAGATGCCAAGGCACCTTGTTTTCGGAACGTCGGTCGAGCTGGAAGACAACGTGAGGCTCCCATCCCTCATTGTACAAGCCAATTTTATACCCGGAGGACTGATACTTGGAAGCCGCCTACATGTAAGTTTTCACTTTGACTCGGGCCCAAAGATGGTACTGATGGAGACATAGCATGTGGCTGGCGATGGCCACTGTAACTTCATGTTGCATTCCACCATAGGCGCACACTTTGCTGCTGTGGCCGACGGGCTGGTCAGCAAACCCACTTCGCCAGTGCCAATCCATCTCCTAGAGAGAACTGGCATCGTTGAGGGCGATCAGAGCGTAACGCTCGAGGACTCTCCCTCCTGGAAGCTCGCGGAAGACACGACCAAGTTCCTCAATCCCACAGTGTGCAAGGCCAACGAGACATTTGAATATGCTACGTATTTCATCTCGGCCGAGAAGCTCACCTTGCTCAGGAGCCGCATCTCGACGACCATGGCTCCCGAAACCAAGCTTGGCACAGTCGAAGCGTTGTGTGCCTTCCTCTGGCGTCACATAGTCATGGCCAGAGATATCGATCCTCAGAGGTATCCCGAGGCGAAGCTTGCCATCGCCGTTAACGCGAGGGGCCGTATGAAAAACCCCGACGTCCCGTCCAACTACTGGGGTAACTTTGCGGAACCAAACGCGGTGGCCAAGCTACCCGTAGCCACTCTTCAGCAGGGCTCATCCTTGTCGGAACACCCTACGAGCACCATCTATACTGAGGCGGCGCGCCATATCCAAAGAGCGATCGCTGCTGTAGACGACAAGGCAGTCAGGCGCCTTGTCGGTCTCCTCAATCAGATGCCCAAAAGTACGACGTTGACGTGGAATGCCAACCGCTATCCTGGCCCAGACATGCTCATCGTCTGCATCCATGGCCACAAGTACAACGACATCTACTTTGGCCGGGGACTTGGCTATTCCTCAGCATTGCGAGTCACTGTTGGTGACACTGAGGGTAAACCTGACGGCCGTTGTCTGATTCTACCACCACGCCGTGCCGACGGCAAAGGTCTTGAGATTGCGCTGCAGTATGATAGCGGAACGCTAAAGAGGCTTGAGGAGAATACCAAGTTCGCCGAGTATTTTGTACGAAGGAATTAATTAAGCTTTATATCGTGGTAAAAGCGAATGGGAGTTATAGGAAAGACTTGTCTTGATTATTGCAGGGGTTAGATAGACGGATTAGAGACTGCAACAGAACTTCTAGACGACATATTCGACGCACAACAGTGGCGTTTGATCGATGGACAGCCGGTTGAGGGACGGAAGTTGACCACCGCATTACACAAATTCTTTGCTTCATCAGTGAGAAATTAGCCTCCGAGGTCGGATCAAGCGGAGATATCCAGACCAGGCGTGCCCGGCATCAAGTTGTCCGAAGGGCAAGATTCCAGTAGTGGCAGTTATGACCTCGCAGTGAAGACCATATCAAGATTCTCCGCGGGAGCCATGGCAGAGCCGCTGACGTATGGATTTGATATCGGGGCATCGAGGAGAGGGGGATCCTCCTGCGCCTCCAACAAGCTTTCGGCGTCGCACGTTGTGTCGATGTAGTCGACGTCACCCTCAGGCTTCCCAGCTGACCCCGGATTTTCGAGCCCGTCACGGACGTCTAACACGTTGATCTTTGACAACAAAGAGGGTGAAATGCACGGCATGGGTTCGTTTGCGCTCATATCAGCCTCAGACAATGAGGGTGAACTCGGCCAGAATGGGATCAGCTCTGACATCCAGTGTTCTGATTTGTCTCCCGAAGCGACACCAGTGTTATCCCAGGAAGCTCCAAACTTGGGCTCGACTGCCTGCAAAGCAGGTAGAAAGGCAAGGCGAAACAGGGTGTGCCGGAAAGTAATAGAGCCACGGTGCTTCAGCGGCTCCAAGAGATGGGGTCCAGCATCGGAAGCTTGCGCTATCTTCCGATCCCATTCCAAGATTGCCGGGTCGCGAATTACTCCATCTTTCAGCGCAGCGGGGAGTTGGGTTGGAAGGCTGTCGTGTCGGAATTGAGAGAGCCCCTGGAAGTATTCGATAGCTCTGTGATCCGGTTTCTCACGCAAGAAGGCCGATAAACCATCACACGACGAAGTGTCCGCGGTATAACTTCGTCCGAAACCCGTTTTTTTTCGGCCCGTGTCAAGTGTTGAGACCTTTCTACCTCAGTATATCGTGTTAATTTGGTGTTGGTCAGAATAGGTTGGCTGAAACGCGCCAGTCTGCACAACAGGTCATCACCGTCCAGTTGCTTTCCAAGTTCTCGGCGGATCATGTGCATCGAACCAGGCTCAAAGAGATATCCTGGTATCAAAGCATATCCTGCTTGCATCAGGGACGTCTTGAACATCTCGATGAAAGCATCCTCAGTCATTGGCTGAGTGTCATGGACATCTCCCTGCTGATCCACGCTTCGGCAGACAGCGAGATCGCGACACCGGTCGTTCCACTCCGCGAGACCCTCGTCACTATTCTCAATCATCTGGGTCGGGTACTATCGATAACGGTAAGCATGCGAAGTATAGACATATATTATATCGGAGGACAGGGTGTTGCACGCAAGGGTCGCCGAAGCTGCAGGCTGTTAGTTATGCTCCGGTAATATGGGACAACATCTATGTTCTATTGTCAGGGTCATTGCTGTTTTTGACGTGATGTTGGACAAGCCTGTGGAAGAACCGGGGCCCACCCTCATCCGAACTTAAGACCAGATGAATGCCCTGCAGTCTATTAGTAGGAGCAAGAGACGGATGCTGTGATCTTATTACCTTGTACGGCACCCCGTGTCCCAAGAGCGCACTACGCCTAGCCCTACAGTGGCAAAATATATTGAGTTAAAGATGGAATTAGAGCCAGTATCTATTATAGATATGTCTGATATCTTGGCCGGCCATTAAATACTTGATCGAGGAGTCGGTCTAGATCTAGCTACTGGAAGTTAAACTCTGGTTTTTATATATTGCGATAATATTTTTTACCTTGTTCTATTTCTTTATATAGCAAGTCAACTGTTAACCACTTCATCTATTAGCTTTTGACGCATTCTCGGGTTCGGAGTTATCGCTGCTTATCATCTCTATGTGATGATTTCTGGTTTGTAAATATTGATTTCAGTTGCATAGCTCACCCCGAAGTCGCGCGATAAGTGTGGCAGCTCACCTCAGGCATCAACCAGGAGCCAAATCCGCAAACTCCCCTGCGGGCGCGATGCGTGAGATGGGATGGTGCAGATGGAAAAGAGGCGCCCGACGCGGTGTAGAATATTAATGGAGCTAGGGAAGGGAAGGCAAGGCAAGGGGGTGGAGGTCTAGAGGCACGTCTTGGACGATATGACGCTATCGTAGGATTGTGTACTTGGGGACGGGTTGGAAGTGGTGTCATGGGGGGTGGTCTTGATAGAGAGGCTTACCCTGGGAGCCGTGCTCACCCTGGGAGTTGTCGAGGTTCAACTTGGACATGGCGCCTTGATTCTCGGGTGAAAGTGCCGAGCTGCTGATGGCCATGAGTCTCTCCTCTCCCTGCTCAACTCAACTTCCGCGTACGGACTTTGCCGTATGCACCTTAAAGCCGGGATCGCGTGTGTCTCTGGCAGGCCATAGCCACAGTCTACAGTAGCGTAGCCGCATCCATGTGGTGAGACCCTCTAGTGCACCAGCCAAAGGCGGACGAGGTTGCGGAAGCCTCGGGAGGGTATCCGCGGCCGTTGGCTGCAGATTATTCTATGCAGGGTCAAAAGAAAGCACGCTCTGGATCAAGGATCCAGCATCATGGTCATGGCACGCGTCGCTCTGGACTACCGAGCTGAATCCTCCTAGGCTCCATGGCAGTTGGCGCCTTCAGCTGCACACGCCCTTACCCCTCGGCGACAATGTCTGCTTCAGGGTGTTGGATGCGCTGCAGGTGGCGCGGGGACTCTTCTTTATGTCTTCTATTTTCGTTGCTTTTTCCTTCTATTTTTCTTTTTCGGCTCAATGTGCCGTATTGCTGACTTTTTCATCACCGGCCTGTCCGTGGTGGGCTTCGGAGGCGGGATGGGGCTGCTCGCCAGACCCGACCGGGGCAGCTGAGGCGTAGGCGGGGCCGAAGACGGCCCGCTGTCCGGTGGAGGTTAGTCAGAGCTTACCGGAAAGTGACGATGACGTTGATTGTTTTTGTAAACGTCGCGGTACAGTAGCAGTCGGGGAACTGATTGGGAATGGGTTCGGCGACGTCATTGTGAACGATGAGCATGGAGATGGCGGGGCATAATAGAGGGGATCGGGTGAGCATTGAACCCGACCTGAGGACCCCGCCTTGGGAGCTGCAAGTGTTTTGACTTGCAAGACTGAAAGAACGAGCTCTTACAGCTACAGAGAAGTAGAAGCCCGTGAACAAGCTCACAATATCAATACTCAACAAGATGGCACCTATCGGCGTAGCAATGATTGGCGGTGGCCTGTTTGCCAAGATGGAGCACATGGTGCGAAACCTCAGTCGAGAGACCAGAAAGACACGAGACTGAATCTCCTATCTCCTAGCCCGCCCTCATGAAATGCGACAAGCTCGCCCTCAAGGCCATCTACTCGCGCTCCCTCAAGTCGGCCAAGGAAACCGCCGCCCTCAACACCCGCCCCGACGCCGTCCCGGACCTCTACTCGGCCGACTCGGGGCCCGGCAAGTCCTACGACGACCTCCTCGCCCGCGACGACATCTCGGCTGTCATCCTCGCGCTCCCGATCCCGAGCCAGCCCGCGCACATTGAGGCCGCCCTCGCAGCGGGCAAGCACGTCCTGGCCGAGAAGCCCCTGGCGCCGACAGTCGACGCGGGCAAGAAGCTGCTCGAGTACTACCGCAGCGTGGCAAAGACCAACGGCGCGACGTTTGCCATTGCCGAGAACTTTCGCTTCAAGCCCGTCTTCGAGTATGCGGCCGCCGAGGCGGGCAAGCTGGGCAAGGTGGAGCACTTCAGCGTGCGGGTGCTGTACTACATGGGCCAGGACACAAAGTGGTACGGCACCGAATGGCGCGCAAAGCCAGAGTTCCAGGGCGGCTTCTTGCTCGACGGCGGCGTGCACTTTGCGGCCGCGACGAGGATGCTGCTGCGTAACGAGCGGGCCGACGACGTGCGGGCCTTTACGGCGCAGGTGAAGCCTCACCTCCCGCCGATAGACACGGTCAACGCCGTGATCCGGCTCCAGTCGGGCGTGAGCGGCACGTACCAGCAGTCGTGCGGGACGAAGCTGGACGCGTCCGCCTTTGAGTTTGGGTACGAGAAGGGCACCGTCTGTGTGTCCGGGGACAAGGTGACTGTGACGCCTAGCGAGGGGGACAAGAGCGTCAAGGAGTTTGAGAGGACGAGTGGCGTGGGCGAGGAGGTCGAGGCGTGGGCGACGGCGTTGCAAGAGGGCAGGGAGGATGAGAGGCAGAGCGTGGAGAAGGCGTTGGGAGATTTGGAGTTTCTGGAGATGATGTTTGAGAGTGGGCTGAACGGGGGAGAGGCCAAGAAGTATGAGTTCCAGTAGGGCAGAGTAAGTGAGACGTGAGGCTATGATATAGTCAAATGAGGGATGAAAAATAGGCGAGCAAATAAACTGAGACTACAACTACAACATCTTAGTCTGGGTAGTTTGTCGATTCCAAGAGTACTTAACCTGTGCTTATAACTTGGACTTTGTCTTGTCCGCAGCTTCATCGACAACCAGCTTCTGCAGCTCCCGCCGGACTGTCTCTGCCATTCCGGCCTTGAGAGGCCTCCCCGTCTCACGATCGACATAGACCTGCACAAACTCCCCCACGGCCTTGACCTCATCGACGCCCTTTTCAAAAAGAGCAACCTCGTACGTGACGCTGGATCGGCCGAGCTTGTTGACGCGCAGAGCCAGCTCGGCAACAGCAGGATACGCGATAGATGCGAAATAGTCCGTGTGGGTGTGCGCGCACATGCCGTACTGCTGAGCTGTTGGCGGGTGAAGCTTGCACGTCTCGATGAGATAGGCGTTGATGATGGAGTCAAACCTATAGGTGCGACTCTTGGTTAGTAGCCAGGGCAATATGCATGTACAGCGATTGCCACTTACAAAAAGTTATAGACGGAGTTGTTCATGTGGTCATACATATCGTTGTCGTTCCTATGGGCAAAGGGAGTCAGTCTATTGAAATCTTGTCTGTCATCAACCCCAGCCATCTCACATAGTGCAGCAGATGGCCCGGAGATCTGGAGTTTGAAGGTGAGACGAGGCGCAAACTCACCATCGCGTGCGGTAGTCGAGCATGAAGCGGTAGTCTGATCTCTTGCGAGCCTTGAGCTCCGCTGGTGATGTTGGTCCGCCCATTCCTCCGTTGCGTGAGCGTCGAGACAATCTTGAGCAGTAGATAACCTTGAGCAGTATGGCGTTTTCCCCAACGTTCTGGACCGTGCTCTTGACGATATGATGAACCTCTTTTTACGAAATGGTCGGTGATTGCCGTCTTGGCTTCAGCCAGAGAGGCGTCAAGTTAATCGACAATGCAAAGTGAAACAACGAGACATAAATGCCAAGGAGATGATGAATCCAGATCTTCAAGGACGTGAGATTCTAAGAAACGATATGTTGACAGTCGCGATATGCACGCGACTTAGCCGAGACAGCCAGAGACACCAAGGTATTCGAGGATCGGAGCTGAGGACAGACAAAGAACGCCTCCGAGACGTGCAAGAATGGAGATGATGATGTTGGTGATGGTGGGGAATTCCGAGGCGCTGGCTGCCCAGCCCGAAAGGGGGGAAACCGAGGCTCTTGGATTGAAGCTTGGATAGGATGCGGATTTACAGCGGGTTAGCATTGAGGGGAGGTGAGCAGGGCTGAAGCCTGAAGCCTCGGTTCGCAGGATTCTCCTCATTAGCATTAGTGGACGGTTTTTATAGGTCCATAGGTTCTGCCTGGCAGCGGTAGGGCGCTGCAAGACAGGCGCTATGGCACGCCGTCAATGGGCTCAGGCGGGGGATCTTCCACTGGGGAGCAAGGGCATGGCCGCCTAGAACCATCTGCCGGACAGGCGACGACTTTACGTCTCAGGGGGTCTCATCTGTTCCAGGCCATTGCCATGGCTTTTTAACTGCCCATGTCTACCTACCTTGGGTTGAAACTGTCAATCTTGACAGGTACGTACCTGGGCTGACCGCCCGGACTTGCCCACTGCAGGTAGGAGAGACTTTATTCCCGAAGGGGCACAAGGGACCGTTTCTGCCGCCCATGGCCGCTTGATTTCTGCCTCCCGTCTGTAACCTAACCCACACAAATTGCAGCGATAACAGATCAACACCACAATTCATGTCGCTTTGTTAGTCTCGTCTTACCAGGCCCACATACGCAAGGGCATTTCTCTCTCTTTTTGCATTTTGTCTTTGGCTTTGACGACGCCCTCCCTTTACGCCCTCTTGTCCGCGTCTATTCTTGCCTGCCACCGCATCTCTCGTTTCAGTGTCGCTGAGGAATGAGGGCTGCTGCTCTTCGCCTCGGCCCGCCTACCTCCACTCTCCGCAGATCCAGGTCCCTTCCGCGAGCGTCCTCGCTTCTTCGTCGCGGAACGCGCCCCATCGCCATGGTCTCGTCCTCTCCCAAGCCCTCGTCGCCCCTGGACGAGGATTCTGTCCCCTTTGCCCTTCTGAGCCTCGATATCCAGGGCGAGCAGGGTCCGAATCAAAGTCTCAACCCAATCTCGGATTCCAATCAACCAGACTCTGAGAAATCGAACACCACCACTAACAGCAGAACTCAGAACCCTAGGCGGCCCAAGGAAAAGAAGCAAAAGAAGCAGCAGGCCCCCCCTCCCGTCTTAGACCCTATTGAGCCCCTCATCACTCCCATTGGAGACCCGTGGCCTCGACCTTATCACTTTGAAGGCGATGGTCTGCGCCGCGTTGCCCCATACCACTACACATACAACACCTGGTGCAAAGAGCGATGGCGCAACCGGCCCCTCCTCGAGATTTACGAGTCTGAGTTCCGGGACCGACCTCTTGAGTACTACCGCGAAGCTATGGTGCGCGGCAACATCTTCGTCCACGGTCGGCGCGTTGGACCCGACTATATCCTCCGTAACGGGGACCTCATCTCTCATACACTCCACCGCCACGAGCCTCCCGTTACGGAAGACCCGGTTCAGATTATTCATGAAGACAAAGATATGATCGTCATTAACAAGCCGGCTGGTGTGCCTGTTCACCCCGCCGGCCGGTACAACTTTAACTCGGTCGTTGAGATCATGAAATCGGATCGCGGGCCTGCATTTCTGCCCTATCTCTGCAATCGCCTGGATCGCCTTACAAGTGGCATCATGTTTATCGCAAAGAATCCTCCCGCTGCCGAGGCCCTTGGCGAAAAGATTAAGGAACGGACAGTGAGGAAGGAATATATTGCTCGGGTTATGGGTGAGTTTCCAGAGGGCGAGGTTGTTTGCGACCAACCTATTCTGCAAATCTCCCCCAAGCTCGGCCTCAACCGGGTGCGCGCGAATGGAAAAACTGCCCGGACCGTATTCAAGCGACTGGCCTACTACCCCCCTCCAGACAGAGAGGAGACGGCAGGTGATGAGCGTCCCAAGACCCCTGAACAGGTCCAGGATGAGCAGCGTCGCCCTTGGGTAAAGAAGGGCGGGTACTCGATCGTCCGATGTCTCCCAGTTACGGGTCGGACTCATCAGCTCCGCGTACACCTTCAATACTTGGGACATCCTATCCAGAATGACCCCATCTACGCTAATGGGCGAGTCTGGGGCTTCGATCTGGGACAAGACGATGCTGATGGCACCCAGAACACGGATGAGGACATCATCAGTCGCTTGTCTCGGATGGGCAAGAGCGAAGTGGCCGAAGCTGTAGCTTACTACGATGACATGGTGGACAAGTATGAGCAGCGGCGGGCTGAAAAGATGACGGGTCAGGCCTGCGACATATGCCAAACGCCTCTGTACTCGGACCCAGGCAGCCATGAATTGTCGCTGTGGCTTCACAGCCTCCGGTATGAGGATGCGGGCGGCAGCTGGTCGTATGTCAGTCCGCTGCCGCGGTGGGCACTACCACCGGACGGTATGAGCGGGCCGACGACGGTCGGTGGGATGGAGGAGTTGGTGGAAGCGGTAAAGGACGAGAATCCCGAGATACTATGAGAACTGTTACAGCCATTGCAACTACAGATACTACCAACACATGGCAGCGCCAACAGATACCAGATGCCAGATACCAGATAGCTCGAGGGCGCATCTCGTAGATACAGACACAACTGAAATCGCCCCCTTGGAATACTCGTATCGGATACGGGGCACTATCCGCTGGGATTCGCAGCCAGGACTTATCACGGCTAGAGACAAGACGGCTAGAGACAAAACCCGATCCTGGCTCTAGGAACCATGGTCCAAGTTGCCCCGTAGATTTGCACATTCCCTGCAAGCGTCGCAGGACAGGTGACGATGGTAGGCCCCGTCGCCAAGCGCTTTAGTCCAGCACAACATTCTTGCCTATGAGTTCCCGGATCCTCGAGCCAAGACCGGCTGCAGCGAAGAAGTAGCAAGTTGGTGAGCAAAAGCCCTGGCTTGCATCATGTCATGTGTAGTTGAGCGGATAACTGTGGCGCCGGAACTGTCTTGATCCCGCGCGCACGGTAGTCTTGACAAGACTGGACGAAGCCTGAGACACGGCAGTGGGAATGGCGATGGCCGCAACGGGCGAACCTCGGAGGCTCTTGTCAACGTGAGAGGCGCATTCTGAAGCAAGCCCACAGCAGACGGATGCCCGCTGGCCCGGAAATGCTTCACGGGGCGCGGCGTTTAACCTCCCTCGCGGATGCGGGACCAGCGTCCGTCAAAGAAGGGAAGGGAAGGGCAGAAATGGCAGCTCCAGGGACTGAATGGTTTGGCATTTCCAAAACAAGAGATGCTATCCGTACGGAGTACAGCAGAGGCTTTCCCTCCCAGCTCAAAACCTCTACTTCAGCTAGCCAGGACGAGGCTCGTGTGGCCCAACGCATTCCAACAGTGACCAAAGGCCGCCAAGACGTCCGGTCCGCCATGGATGGGCCATGGACCCTCTGGCCCTGCAGGATGGATCCCAGCGAGTTTGACGGACACGACGGGATCAATCAAATCAACAGAACAGGCCGCACTCATCCGTGGCCCTGGCTCTCGAAACTTGGGGAGTTGGGTTTGCAGCAGGCTTGAAGGATGTGACGGGTCTAGACTGCATCGCTCGAGACAGACGCTTGCCAATGATACTATTATCAGCCCTGTAGCTGGAGCATATCACGCTGCATGAGGCACTGGTCATGGGGTCGGTCATTGCACTTCGTCCGGGGCTCTTCGGACAGGGTCGCCGCTACGGAGTACCTTATCACCACTTGGAACTCGGCAGACTTGAGATGCCCCAGAGCAAATCATTGAGACGCCCTGGAGCAAATCATGGCGTAGATTAAAGAGCAAGGGCAGGCCCCGAAAGGGCAATCACAGACCCTTACCCGCCGCCTAAAACAAAACAACACAAACCAGACTCCACGGCACATGGGTTTAATCAGCATTAGCAGGGGGCCCTTACTACGGCCATGGAATTGTGGCGGGCGATCATGGACCACCCAGCACGCAAGTCATCCATCAAGCCCTCCGAGTGGCCCAAGGTTTGATTGCCTGCTTGCTTCTCTCTTATTTCCTGGGGTAAAATACATAGCTCACGGCGGAAATGCTAAGGATTGTTTGCTTTTTCTCCTCTCCTCTCCACGGATTGGATTGGCCTTGGGCGGAGCTATTGGCCCTCGAAACCACAATACCCTTGCTTGTACGGATAAATCCGATTTCGTCAACGGCAGCCATCTGAGCTGTTACCACGTTGCCGGGTCGGTTTATTTTGAGCATCGGTTTTGCGAGGCTTTCTGCGTGGCGCATGGGGTATTTCGCCTGGGGTTGGCCGTGTCCTCGATGTTGAGACAAAAGGCAGGGCGGTAGGTAGTAGGGCCTTGGGTTGGAATCTATGGACGCAGCATTGACACGGCAGAGAGAGCCGATAGGATCGCTAATCTCAGCTGAGGCTGATCTACTCTGCATGAGAGAGTAGAGTACAGTACGGGTACTGAGACTCAGCCTCGGTCCCCAAGAGGAGAGGCGAAAAGAAATTGCTCCTTGTCTTGGCCTTGGCTGCAGATTGAGAGACAGAACGCCGCACAGAAATGACGCCATGGAGAGCTCGAGAGTTTGCCGCCAGAAGCCTCCTTCCTTCGGGGGAACGCAGAGAGAAGATTCTTTTTGGAGGGAAGCTCAGCTGTAAGGTTTGATTGCACCCAATCAGCGGCTGTGGGCGTCAAGATGGGAGAGACGCACGGAAATTCCATGATCCTTCCGGACGACTTTTGGGTGCCGCCTCGCCATGCCATGTGCTGCGACGCCAGCCGCCCGTCCGATATGTCGCCACGGGCGTGCGCACGGCGATGCTGGCGGATTGAATTCTGGTTGCTACTGTACACCGCGACTCTGGATTCGTCGATTCGCAAATAATCTGTGCGCTGCGGCAGCGAGAAGTCGCATCACGAGCACATGGCTTGAGAAGTTGGAGGGTTGGAGCGGCTCTGAGCTTAGAATGGGCGCGGCACCGCGCTCGCGCGTGCATAAGCAGGGGAAACAGCAACCCAAGATGGTTGGCGGATGCGATACGATGCGATGCAGCAGGAGAGTGGCTCTTTGTGTGTGATGATGCCTGATCTGCAACGAGATGTGGAGTTTTTCTTTCCTTCTTTACTCTAGGATATGGACATGTATGATACTGCACTCTTTCGCGGGGAATCCGAAGGAGGGCATGATGCCATGGAGATCGTCCCCGTTGTACGGATACGTACATTGCCATGTGCGTTGGGTCTGGGGGATAGCCACATACTACGCGCAGACCGATACAGACCGCAAGATGCATGGGCCATGGGCATGGGCGTGGTCCCCTCAGATCAGTCAGAGGCTATGATGATGATGCTGATGATGATGACATGGGGATGGATCGACGCCCTTGACCAAGGTACTGAGTACGTACGGTAGGTATTGTAGCAGCATCTCGCAGACCAGACCGCAACGCTCCCACGTTTCTGAGGTTGTGGTGCAGTTCGGTGCAGTGCATGTATCTCGGGCCTTGATACACTTACACTTAGTACCTACACTACGACCGCCTCATGGCTGTCTTTCATGCTTCATGCCTTGTCTCTTGTCAGTCCACTGCAACTCTCTCAGGGCCCAGGTAGGTACCCTCCTGCGTTACCTATCCTCTCCAGGACTGGTTGACCTGCTATTCCCATTTCCCCCTGGTCCAGCGTGCTCCACCAACTAATACTCCCGGCCCCACTGTTTCCATGGTCCTCCCTCCTCAAGTTTCAAGGACAGGCCGTCGACAGCAGAAGGCGCTATTCGAAAGCTCCAAAAGCCACCGCTGACCTCACTCCCCCCTCTCACGCCATGCCCAACTACGCCGGATATCGGCTAGGCCTCCTGCAAGCGGCCCAGAGGTCAAAGTTTATTCCTGCAGCACGCCAGCCCAAGTTGCGGAAGCAGAGAAGGACGGTGTCATCGCGCCCTGCCCTGGAGTTCTCCGCTACTGTAGACGCTGTAACCCGTTGGCCACGGAGGACATCCCTAGGGCTATCAGTTGCTAGCCCCAGGCTACTTCCAGGGCCCTTCCCTCTCTCTCCCTCTCTCTCTCTGCCTCCCTCCCTCTCTATAAGGACACCCCGGGCATCAGAAAGTCTGAGACATCCACTTGCACGCCCTTCTCCTCTGCCCTCTTTCTGAGAGATGGGTACGGTACCAGGCATGGCATGGCATTGCGAGAGAGGCGCCATTCGCCCCGTGCCTGCCGCTCCACCGCCGGCTGTCCAGTGACATGTAGCTTGTTGCGTTATGTGTTCACCACCTGTAACGACGCCGGAGAAGAAGAGCAAAGGGGTAGGTGAAAGCGCAGCGGCAAACTTGTGACAGGAGCGGCGGCGAAGGAGCATGGCGATGCGATGCGATGCGTCGGCGGCCACGGCGGAGGGGCAGTTAGTTGCAGGTACCTCAACCGTACAAGAGACGGTGACTACAGTAGAAGGGCATGGCTTGCCAATCAACATGCCCTGTCTACTCTCGCAGTACAGAATTACCATTACCCACCCTACGTAGGTAGCCCACAAAGCCTCCAGCTTCCGTGGTCCGGCAAGCGGAGCCTCTGGAGATGGGGACATGGACTGTCAGGCAGACAGTGGGAGAGAGTGAGAAAGGTCCGTGAGCATCAGTGGGACAGGGACATGAATCTTGGAGCCATGATCCATGGAAGACAACCCAAGTCCAAGTCCCGCCGGGTACATCCCCAGCCAGCGAAGTCTGAGGAGGCCGCATTGTATCAAGGCGAAGCGAGGCCAGGCCAGGCCAGGCCAGGCCAGGCCAGCCAGCTATTCCAACATATCAAGAGAAAGCTGGGCAAGCAAGGGCAAGGACAGGGCTATCGAGCGCAGACAATGGGATAGAGCAGACAGCAGGGGTTGCCTCTGCTGTCTGCTCTCTGCCTCGTCGACTAACGTGGTAGACACACGAGGAGCTGAGTGAGAGCCCTACCTTGGTGAAAGAGAGACGCTCGACAGCCTTCGGGTTGCCTCAACCGCCAGGGCTTGATCCGGGAGACAGGACGATATGCACCCACCAGACAGACAGACAGACAGACACAAGCCACCTCCGAAGGTTGTGAGGTTGTACTGTAGGGGTTGGACCGGGTGTCTGGTCTCCCTCACTGTGAAAGCAACTCGAAGTACACGCCACGGTCCCCTCCACAAGCTGTACGTATCTGGTACAGAGCCGTGGCGCAACCGGACCGCGCTTCGACCAGACAGAAGGGACCCACGCTAGACTTAGTAGGTGATAGCTTGCCCCGATGGGCCATCCATGGTGGGATGGAATAGCGACACTACGGGGGTCCCTCCAGAGGGTTGCAGGGTCTCCGAAGGTCGTCGCCAGAAGAGACGTACTACCGTACGTACGTGCAGACACCAGAAACATGAAGGAAATACACTACACGCCAGAGGCGCGAGAGGGAAAATGAAAATGGTATAATTAACACCCCTGGTCCGCCCAGCGAGGAGCCAGGTCGATCAGTTAGCTGGGCGATCTCCATGCGAACACTTGCTCCAACACTTCCCTTGGACTCCACAGCTACGAATACCCTGCCCGCATCATCTATCTAAATACCTACTCCAACTCGGGACCTTGGGGCTTCTTTCTTTTTTCTTTGCTTCCATTCTGCCCAGAGCACATCTCTACTATACCACTACAACAACCCAAGTCTTGGCCTATATCTATCCCCATCTCGTCCTCCCAGACTTGACTTGCCATGTCGCCCATGTCGTTTCATCGAGCAACCTCAGACCTCACCTCTCCCGACTCACCACACAACACCGACACCATGACCCGCTCATCTTCAGCAGAGCCCGCCAAGTCCTCCAAGCGGAAGGGTACGTCCAATGCATTGCCTGGTCGGCTCGCCTCATTGCACAATACAGGAGAAGAGAAGCAATGAGGCGAGCGCAACCACCCTCCAAGCTCAGCACTAACACGCTATCAACACAGGCACCCGAAGTGTCTCCACCCTCACACCCTCGCAACTCGCCCGCAAGAGAGCCAACGACCGAGAGGCTCAGCGAGCCATCCGGGCGCGAACCAAGGAGCACATCGAACGCCTCGAGCGCGAGTTGGAGGACCTCAAGGGCAAGCACAGCCGCGACCAGACGGTGCAGGAGCTGCTGCGCCGGAACAAGGCGCTCGAGGATGAACTGATGCGATTGAAGGAGAACATGGGCGTGTCCATGACCTCGTCGCCCTATTCTGCACAAGGTAATTCACTCCGCTATACTTGCTCTCGGCTCAGGCTGACAACATCAGCAGTATACGATGACAACCTCAGCACCGGCAGCGGTGCCATCCCCAGCCCTCGTGGCTCGCCATTCCCCTCTGGCGACTACAACTCCCTCCCCGACTACGGACAGCAATACGTGCCCCTGCCCAACAACTGCGAGTCGTGGGCCAGCACAGTCCCCTGCCCCGTCCCCTCCAACGTCTCCAGCCCTTCGTCCTCAGCCGACGACTACAGCGCCGGCTACATCCCCACCAGCATGCCGACGTCGATGCTGCCCTCCAACAACACAAGCACCTCGAGCATCAGCGCCGTGGGCCACAAGGACGTGATCAAGATGGAGTACGACGACGTGGATCAGCACGGTACGGTCCCCCAAGGACTGCCTGGTGTGCGCCTAGGAGAGGAGGCTAATCACGCTCAGTGTCTAGACGCCGGATTCCGCCTCAGCAATCCCTCGCTTCAGCCCGCCACCCCCCATACGTACATGCATCACCAGCAGGCCGCCTGGAACATGTACCCAGTCTACTACCCCCAGGCGCAGTCCTCGGTCCACTGAAGGGCCAAGGTTACCCAGGCGGTACCGGTACGTCTTGGCCGGGGCCTGTTCTGACGACTGCGCCGGCCTGTCGCTTCGATGAGCTCTTGGTCGGCTTCCTTCATGACTGCCGCCGCATGACAACGACCGAGTCCATCTGCCAGACTCTGGGCCCGCCCACGATAGATGTCCGGTCGCTGTTCCGGGAACATGCCAACCAGGGACAGCTTATATGCTCGCCTCATCCCATAACCGACCTCATCCGCAGCCTCGTTGACATCGCGGGCATGACACGGCTCACTGAGCGCATTGCCATCTTTGCGCCTCTGCACACGCTGGTCTGCTGGTTAGCTCACCCTACACCGGAGAGGCGCGCGCGCCTATGCGACGAATACGTCCCGCGTGAGCGCCAACTGACGATACCGCACCCTCAATGGCTCGACCTAGTCCTATGGCCGGGCCTGCGCGAAGCCATGATGGAGCGGCAAGAATTGTATGCCACGGACGAGTTCCAGCGGTTGTACTTTGACACACTGCGCCTCGTCAACTGGCCATATCAGCCGCTAGAGGGCCTAGTGACCGATCCGCAAACGGGCCATGTTGGTCTCACGGATGCCCTCATGGCTCATGCTATGAACGGGTTCAACTGGCGCCTTAGCGAGACGTTTACTAAACGGTATCCCGAGCTCCGTGGTTTCGTGGAGCTTGTCACAGATGGAGACTCGATAGCCTGATGGCGCCCCAGACCGAACCCTCCCCTCACCTTCACTTCACATATCCACCTCTCTTGATCTTGACTACATCTTTTGATAATGACGGATCACATGCCGGGGCAGACTCTGTGGGAGAACACGGCACCACATTGTCGATCAAAGGAGACTGGTCTCCGCCGCGGCAATCTCTTTTCTTTTTTCTATCATCCATCCACACACCTTAGTCCTCCAGGGGGACTATCGTTTCACTTTTCACATGCTGTTTCTTGTCATGAGGTCACAACAACAAAAGACCTTTACCCAAAAAGCATTCCATTATAACAAGGCACAACGAAACTAGACAGGAGGAAGAAGGGCCACTACCCCACACGGGTCCTGTATTGCATCTTGCATCATGTCACTTTACGCTTCTGTCATTTTGGAGTTTATCGATTTCGCTAGTTGGGCGCGTTTTCCGGGAACTGGGGCGTGCAATGAATGACATACATGCATTGGAAACTAAGGGACTGTGGAACACCCGGGGGAAATTGGCGATACGGGGTTTAGAGGAATGGGATCTTACTACTTTGGATATCACAATACATTACGTTACGAACAACAAACATTGGCCTCATTGGGAATCGAAGCAAGGGTGATCGCCTACTACGACTTTAGCCAGATTAGCTACAACAGACCACAGACCTGAAATGTAAGAGATACCATGGTCAAACTTGGAACTACTTGATGGCCTGGGCCTTTTGATCTCCGTGATGACATTCCAATTGAGAATGCTTGTCGAGACACCGGCCAATTGGATCGGCGAGAGAGGCAACCAAATCTTGGCTGCTGGGCACGTCCACGAGGCTCTCTGAGGAAACGAAACGAACAGCACGGTAGTGGTAGTGGTAGCAGTAGTGCTAACAACCCCTGGTCCACATCTACTTCATCTCGATCGTCTACCGTTGGTCTATCCGTAGTTCCTGTCTGCTGTACTATACTAGGCCGGCCGATTCGTAGGCCCCGCCCGCCCACTTTTGGGGCTTGGGGGACCTTGGTTCCTGCAAAGTACGGTTTCTGATTCTGAACTTGCGGTTGAGTTATCGTTGGAGGTTGAAATGGCCTTGGCTCCCGGCTCCCGGCCAGCCAACGAGCGGAGTGGTGGATGCTGCGTCTCCACCCGGAAGCCGGGGGACGGGAGTGGCTAGGGAGGATGAGGAAAGGAGGAGCGCCGACTAGTTCACGTCCTGTAGACTGGGCGTGAGGGGGGGGACTTGGTGGACCTCGCTGGCACGCGTGAGATGGGGCACGCCAGGGGCA